>CAUYPK010055458.1:0-27432 GCA_963574355.1 Loris lydekkerianus
AACCATGGGCACACATCACCAACAAATTCAAAAAATCTCTTAAGATCCTTTTTCTTTACCCGAATTCCTCGTGTCTTGAGGGACTCTTTAAGCCCCTGTAAGAATAAATCATGTTTATTCAATGCTTGTCCCATGATTGCATAGCTTCACTCACCCAGATCAACTCACAGATGGGTAACTCTGTGGAGATTAAAATGCGGATCTTTACTCACTTCCTCATGAAAGTGGTGATCACGGTGCGGATCTGTCTCGCTCTTCCCTTCAAGCGGCGATCCAAGGTGCCGGCCAGCTTTCCGAAGCAACGCTCTCTCAGACTTCATACCCCAATGGCCCCACGTCTGGGTGCCAGTTGCCCTGACCCGCGGGACTAATTCAGCAGGGACCTAGGGTATGAAGTGAGAGAGTGGAGGAGGGGGGGAACAAGAGACACGAAAAACCGGGAGCAAGACAGGATTCTGATCAAACTCCCCAGAACTTTATTTTTCAATAGCCATATAAACACAAGCAGAGGGGGGAGGTGTGCTCAGAGGTATGAGGGGGTGGGGAATTCCAGGAGCAGGTGTGATATTTTTAGTGTCTGGAATCAAGTTCCTGGAGCCAAGGGTAACAATGCCTTACTCGTCCTTAAATGCTTTCCAGCTGTGACTATTCCTGTTAAACCGGCTATGGGTACTCCTGATAAGCTTAAACCGGCTATGAATATTCCTGATAAGCTTAAACTCAGGTTTTCGGCTCCTGGCAAAATTTTTTTTCTAGTTCTAATTTATTATCTATTATTCATCTTTAAAAGAGAATTTTCCTGAGACTACAATTCTTCGATGACAGTTTATTGTGTGTCAGTTCTTTATTATCCATTTTCTTTCAGTTTGCATAGTTTCTCATAGGGAGTCTGCTGTCATGTTTCTATTTATTATTCTGTAGACAATATTTCTTTTATCTCCGGTTGCGTTTAAGGTTTTCTTTTCTCTTGTTTTTAGTGATGTGATTATGATGTGTTTTGGCATAGATTTCTTTATGTGTATTCTGCTTTGGGTTTCATTGGGCTTTGTTGGCATGTTACAGTTTTCATTAAATCTGGATAAGCTTCTAGCTATTATTTCTTCATATGCCTTCCTTCTCCTTTACTCAGACTCTACACATAGGTGACAGCTTTGATATTGTTTCATAGGTACCAGATATTTTGTCAGTCTTTTATTCCCTGCTGTACTTACTTTTGGATATTTTCTATTGCTGTGTCACTATTCTGTTCTTCTGTAGTTTCAAGTTCGTTGTTAAATTATCCATTATGTTTTTTTGTTTCATATAATAAAATTTTCTCTCTAGAAATTCTGTTAAGGTCTCTCTGTCAATATATATTTTTTGAATGTCTTCCTTTTTGCTCCTCATGGTGTTCATGTTTTTCCTTCATTGAGGATTTTAAGCATATTTATATTATAATAGCTGTTTTAAAGTTCTTGTCTGTCATTTCTGTTTTGTTTCTGTTTATTGGGATTCTCTTGATAAAACCACAATTTCCACTTTATTGCATGCCTGATAATTTTGTGTTTGACAACGACACATTGTGAAATTTTATATTGTTGTGTGTTGGATTATGTCATACTGTTTTTGATAGTCTTGAGCTTTGTTCTGATATCTGGTTAGTACAGTGGTTGCCTTTGGGATTGTGTTCAAGGTAATTGAATGGGTCTATATCTTGATCTACATGTTGACTATATGGATGTGTGCTTACTATAAAACTCATCCAAATATACACTTATAATTGCATTTTACTCTAAGTAAATTATACTCAATAAAAAAATTTTAAATTGATATACCTGACTATTTTCAAATTTTAAAATAATACTACGGTATAGAGGAAAAAAACCTAAAAGTCTTATTTCACCCCTCCTCAATTGCACTGCCTCTTCATAATTTCCTCTTCCCAAGAATCTTAACACACATGAGTTAAATCATTTTTTGTATCTCCTTCAAAATCTTTATCTATGCCTTTACACATATAGTTGTTATAGCATCATAGTTATGATTATGGGCTGTAGAAATAAGACTGCTTGGGACAGAATAATGGCCTTACTACTTAGTAGATTCATTTTGCCTACCCTTGATCATAATATAAATATAACTTATACCATAAGCATTCCCATGTGTCTGATTTCCTTCCCTCAATGTCATATGTTGGAGGTTCATTGATGTTGGTGCTTGTATTGGTAGTTTATTTTCTATTACTGTATATAATTGTATTTGCCATTTTATAAATATAACAATTTGTTTATCCTCTCTGGTAGTTGATAGACATTTGGGCTGTATCCAGCTTGGGCTATCGTGATAAAAGCTGCTGGGAATATCCTGTACAAGTTTTTGGTAAATATATGTTTTCATTTCTCTTGGGTAAATATTTAGGAGTAAACTTGCTGAGTCACAGGGTATATTTAACTCTATAAAAAACTGCTTAACTATTTTTATTGAATTTATCATTGCTTTCAGCAAAGTATGAGAGTTCTAGTTTCTCCACTCCCTACCCAGCATTTACTATTCAGTCATTTTACTTTTAGCCAGACTAATGAGTGTGTATTAATATCTTTTGTGGGTTTCATTTTAATTTCCCTGATTATGAATAATGTTAATCTTTTGTTGTGCTTATTGGCCATTTGTATATCTTCCTTTGTGAAATTCTTTGCCCATTGTTCCATTATATATTGTTGTGTAACACGAATAACCCCATAAATCATTGGGCTACATGACAGTTCTTAGTTTTGTTCTCAGATCTTCCATTTGGACAGCTTATTTCTGCTACACATGGCATCAGTTGCATCAGCTCAAATGGGGCTGGGTGTTTACCTCACACATGACTCACTTACATGCCTGGCAAGTTTGTTTTGTCAGCTGGAAACTTAGCTAAGGCTACCAGCCAAAGGCCTTGATTTCTCTCCATGGAGTCTGTCTATATGATTGCTCAAAGTATGGGAGGTTGGATTCTAAGGATGTTTGTTTCTAGAGAATAGAAAGGAATGTTGGCAGTCTCTTAAGATCTTGACTTGGAAACTTGTTTAGCATCACTTCTATCATATTCTATTGGTCAAAGAAGCACAGAATGTGCTCAGATTTATGGGGAAAGGACATAGATCCTATTTCTTGATGAGAGGATGCGATTATATTTAATCTGCTACAGTCCACCTTCTGATTGGACTGAATGGTTAGAATTAATGATTTGTATTCATCCTAGGTAAAAAATAAGCCCAGTACCTTCTAGGATTTATGAAAGTTTCATTCCTTGCACTCTATTCCCCATTCTTCAAAACAAACGAGATTCTTAGGAGATAGCCAGTTAAGTATTGACCTCATCTTATCAATTTCCTTATTTCTAACATAGTATCAGCTCCATTTTTTGTCTGCTTCTGATGTTCTTCAGTACCTTCAAACAATTTGTTTTTATATTTTGTGTATAGATTATAATCACTTTTGGCAAGATTAGTTTAATAAAAGCTACTCCATCATTGTTGAAAATGGAACCCTCCTATATAAAATATAAAATTTATTTTTAAAATATTCAAAATGGGGAAAAATAAAAGTAACCTTAAATAATGGTATATGAAATGCAAACACCTAGTAAAATCAAAGAAATATTCATATAGAAATATAGAACAATTTATTATTTGATATTGAATAAATACCTGATGTAAGTGGGTTACTTTACATGTTTGGGCTCAGATGTTTATCTGAAAAATCTGAAGTTTAGTTCAGATGATGTAAAGAACCTGCTAGATCTTTGCAGCCAGTGATTCTAATAACCTTAACAATGTAGCATTTGATTACTATTGCATTTGATTACTATTTTGGCAAATGCAAAGAACGCCTATGGATTTACAACTTACAAGATTGTCGTGGAATCCAAATATAAAACAAATTCTCTCATCTGAAGTAAAAAATATTTTCTCAAATATTATATTTTATGAGAGAGATTACAGCTCCTTTCTTCTCAATCAGGGTTTAAAAGTCCAAGAAATACCTGAATATAGGTTAGAAAGTAATTATAGACTTAAAAAGTGAGAAAGTGAGACTCACTTTCTCAGGGTATCAATTTTATCTATTCAATGTTGAGTAAAGTTACTTTCGTTTTTTATGAAAATAAACTTGGATAACTTATGGTATAGAATACAAATATCATATTTTAAAGCTTATGATGAAAGTTAAAAAGAATATGCTCCTTTGAAAGAAACCTTAGAGAAACTCTCTCAGATACTGACAGAAAAATTTGAGAAGTGCAGTAAAATTCTCAGGGCATCAGGCAGAGTCTGAAATCCTGCTTTTTATTTAAGATCTGAAGCCATCATTGGATCTATGCCATCAATGTGTTTTATTTACCCAAACATCTACAGTATTTATTTAGCTTTAGTCACTGAATGAACAGTTTTTATTCTGTATGAGGTGCTACCCTCAAAATGGTTCCTCAGTTCCTCAGTATGTTTTTGGTTGATGGAGTTTAGGATAAAATATCTGTTTCTTTGACCCTCCACTAAGGCAAAACATAGTCAGCAGCCTGCATTTCCTTTCCAGCTGTAGACAGAACTGAGATTAACACGAACCATTCCTTCTGTTGGCTCCCGAGGGATACTAGTCTAGATATAGTTTTCATTGTGATCTAGGGGCTCCCAGTGCACCTTCTCCCTTCTACCATGGGCCATCACAGTGCCCAATGCACCAGCCTTGAGTTAGAACAATAGTGATCTTGCCAAGCCAATACTGTAACAGATGACAGGGAAATCATAAGCCATTGTTGTTCATAAGCACCTTGATATAAACTAGGTGGCCATAATTTTAAAACATGCCCCAAAATTCTTTAACATTCTTCCCATTAAGAGTTGGAATCTACTTCCTCTTGCCTTGATTCTAGGCCAGCTGTAGTGACTCACTTTTAACGAACACAATTAAGCAGATCTAATGCTGTGTGACTTTTAAAAGTAGGGTATGGAAAGTGACAAAACTTCTGCCTAAAAAAACCCTCAATTATGCATATTGGGAACCATCAGCCAACATGTAAGGAATTCAGCTACTCTGAAGCCGTCATGCTGGAAAGAACATATAGAAAACTCATAGACATAGAGAAAGATGTTTGAGGGCTCCAATAGTCAGTTATTTGAAACTTCTTGGTCTGCTAAATGCTGAAGCAGAGTTGAAAATTGCCTGAACTTTGAGGCCCTCCCCACCATTCCTGCCCCTGTTTCACACACAGATCTACAGTAAAGGGTGGAAGCTTATGTAAGTTTAAGGTACTTGAGCACAACCTCTTATCAATCACTGATGTACCAGTAACCTACGTAGACACAGGGTAACACATAGGAAGTAAAATAAGATAAAATAACCTTGGAGACAGAGTGAGACCTTGTCTAAAATAAATAAATGCTTACTGCACTCTTGGTAATGCAGAAGCTTTTTAGTTTGATCAGATCCCAGTAATGGACTTTTGGTATTGCTTCAATTGCCTGGGGGATCCTCCTCATAAAATATTCTCCCAGGTCAATTTCTTCGAGTGTTTTCCCTGCACTCTCTTCTAGTATTTTTATAGTTTCATGTCTTAAGTTTAAATCTTTTATACAGTGAAAATCAATTTTTGTTAATGGTGAAAGTGGGGGTCCAGTTTCAGTCTTTTACAGGTTGCCAGCCAGTTCACCCAGGACCATTTGTTAAATAGAGAGTCTTTCCCCCACTGAATGTTTTTGATAGACTTATTGAAGATCAAATGATGATAAGTAGCTGGGTTCATCTGTTGGTTCTCTATTCTGTTCCATAAATCTACCTCTCTGTTTTTGTGCCAGTACCATGCTGTTTTGATCACTATAGATTTGTAGTATAGCCTGAAATTTGATAATGTGATATCTCCTGATTTATTTTTAAAGAGCATGGTAAGTAAAGCAAACAGACAACTTTCAGAATGGGAGAAGATTTTTGCAGGTTGTGCTTCCGACAAAGGTCTGACAACTAGAATCCACAGAGAACTCAAACTAATCAATAAGAAAAGAACAAATAACTCCATATCTTGTGGGCAAGAGACTTGAACAGAAACTTCTCCGATGAAAATAGGTACATGGCCTACAAACACATGAAAAAATGCTCATCATCTTTAATCATCAGAGATATGCAAATCAAAACCACTTTGAGATATCATCTAACTCTAGTAAGACTAGCTCACATAACAAAATCCAAACATTACAGATGATGGCGAGGATGTGGAGAGACAGGAACTCTTCTACCCTGCTGGTGGGAATGCAAGCTAATGCAACCTTTTTGGAAAGAAGTTTGGAAAATACTCAAGAAACTAAAAGTAGACCTACCATTCAATCCTGCAATTCATCTACTAGGTATATACCCAGACAATCAAAAATCATTTTACAACAAAGACATTTATACCCAGAATGTTTATTGCAGCCCAATTTATAATTTCCAAGACATGGAAACAGCCCAAGAGCCCATCGACCTGTGAATATATTAACAAAGTGTGGTATATGTACACCATGGAATACTATGCAGCCATAAAAAGATGGAGAATTCACATCTTTTATGTTTACCTAGATGGAGCTGGAACATATTCTTCTTAGTAAAGTATTTCAAGAATGGAAAAAAAATGTATCCAATGTACTCAATACTACTATGAAATCAATATATAATCACGTACATATTCATACAAATGGTAAAACATAATTATAGTCCAGAAAGTAGAAAAGAGAGGGGAGAGACAGGAGGACAGAGAGTATTTGGGGGACCTCACTTAATGCGCATGATGCAATGGTGTAATACATTTCAAAACTATTAAGAAAAGAATATAATTGTGATGGATGTGTTAATCAGTTCAATGTAAGCATTTCACATGGTATATCAAATTAGTACACTGAACCCCATAAATGGATCAGTGTACACAGTTATGATTTAATAAAAACAAAAACTTAAAAAATAAACAAATTAAAATAAAATGAGAATGTAAAAAAGACTCAGCAGAGGCTCGGCACTTGTAGTTCAGCAGCTAGAGTGCCACCCACATATACCAGAGCTGGTGGGTTCAAACCCCGCCCAGGCCTGCCAAAAAACAATGACACTACAACCAAAAAATAGCCAGGCGTTGTGGCGGGTGCCTGTAGTCCCAGCTACTTGGGAGGCTGAGGCAAGAGAATTGCTTAAGCCCAAGAGTTTGAGGTTGCTTTGAACTGTGATGCCATGGCACTCTACTGAGAGCAACAAAGTGAGACTCAGTCTCAAAAAAAAAAAAAAAAGAAAAGAAAAAGACTCAGCAGAGACATCAGTGGCTATGCATCTCAGGAAGACAGATTCTGTAAATGAAGTCCAAATATATTACTAAAAACAACAACTACTTCACGGAAAAATAATCATAATCTAGAACTTTTATATAATCCAAATATCCAATTTTGAGTAAGACATTATGAAATAGTCAAAGAAACAGGAAAGTGTGACCCATACTCAGGAAAAGAAAAATCCGTAGAAACTGATTCTGAGTGGATCCAAAGCACACAAAGACTTCAAGGAGATCTTATATTTTAAAAATTTAAGGAAAGTGTGACGGCAATGACCCTGAAGTAGGAATTTTCAACAGAGAAGTGGAAACAATAAAAAGAAATCAGTAGAAATTCTAAAGTTCAAAAATACTATAACAAAAATGAAAATTTAAATGGAAAGATTTAAGATAGTAGAAGAAATAATCAGTGAACTTGAAGTAGATCAATAAAAATTAACCACTCCAAAGTATAGAGAGAATAATAGATTGAAGAAAAATGAACAAGCCTCAGGGACCTATAAGACAACATCAAACACACCTACTTCCATGTAATGAAACTCCAAGAAAGATAAGAGAGAGAAAAGTAACTCCAAAATATTTGGAGAAATGGCTGAAAATTCCACAAATTTGATGCAAAATATGAATCTACACATCTATAAATCTCAATAAACCTTAAGGAAGATAAACATGAATATCTTCATCTATATACATCATAGTAAAATTACAGAAATCCAAACACAAACAGAAACGCTTTTATTTTTTTTACAAATAGAATAACTTAAAAGCATCAAGAGAAAACCAGCTTATCTCAAACTAGAGACCATCAATATACCTAAGGCCTGATTTCTTATCTGAAACAATGGAGACCATACTGATGAATGAAAACTGTCAACCGCAAGTTTTATATGCAGCAAAACTATCTTTCAAAAATTACGGTAAAATAAAAGCACTCTCAGATAAAGATTGAAATTATTTCTAGCAGATTTGCCTCACAAGTAATTAATTCTATGAGAAATGAAGGAAAATGATACCCTTTAGGCAAATCCACAGGGAGAAATGAAGAATGCCAGAAATAGTAACTATGCAGGTAAATATGCATACAAATACTATATAAATATGTTTCTTTTGTCTTAAGTTTTAAAAAGAAATCCCATCACCTTGTGTGAATCAAAACACTGTATTGTTGATTTACAGTGTCACATAGATAAAAGTGACAAGGATAGCACAAAGGAGAGGGGAGGAAATTAAGCAATACAGGAGCACAGGTGTTAGATTTTAATGAAATTAAAGCCGTATTATATTGATAAATTAAGTGTACATTTTAATGGCCAGAGCAAACACCAAGAAAATAATTTTTTAAAAATTAGCAGAATAATGAAAATGAAAATGATGCACGCAAAAAAGTTTTGTTTGATTTAAAGACAGTAATAAAGGAAGAACAGAGGAACAAAAAAGACAGGAGCAATGTTGCAAGCAAACAATAAACTGGCAGACATAATCGTATTCAGTAGTCCCTTAGGCTGACTAAAGGCTCCAGTTAAAACATGAAAGTTGTCAGATGGGATACAGCATTCAACTATGTGCTGGTTGTAGGAGACACACTTTAAATCCAAAGACGCAACTAGATTGAAAGTGAAAGAATGGAAAAGATGGATTGCATAAACACTAACCATAGAGAGCTGGATCAGGCATACTAATATCAAACAAAATAGACTTTTAGAAAATAAATATTACAAGAGATACAGAGGAATCTCTCATAAATATAAAAGGGCCAGTACATCAGGATGATCTGATTTTATTAGCTAACCATGTGCCAATCAACTGAGCTAACCAGCCATTACTTAGATACATCGATTTTAAAGGGTACATGTCGGATCTATTAGTATAGAGTATAAATGTCTTAACACAATAATTAAGTAAATGAGATGAGGTATATATTAACCAGTGTGACGTAAGTGTTCCTAATTCTATATGAAATCAGCACATTGTACCCCATAAATGCATTAATGTATACATGATCTATGTGTTTATGATTTAATAAAGAAAAAGAAAAAAAAAATTTATATGCACCTAACACAGATTCTAAAATATATAAAGCCCAAGCTGAGAGCATTATAGTTCAAAATTTCAAGACCCTTGCTATTGATAGAACAAGTAGACAGAAAATCAGTAAAGATACAGAAGATTCACAAAACCCTATTAATACTCATCATATTCTAACTGACATTTATAGAGTACTTCACCTTACAGCAGCAAGGTGCATTTCTTCCAGTGCATTTGAAACATTTTCCAGGATAGAACAACCATATATGATAGGCCTTACAATAAGTTGTCATGAACATAAAAGGATTGAAATCATTTAAAGGATTAAGTATGTTCTTTCACCACAATAGAACTAAATTAGAAACGAATTACAGGAATTTGAAAAATGTCCCACAATGTCTGGAAATTAGATATTTGTTTCTAACTGACCCATAGCTTAAAAAGAAATGGCAAGGAAAATTAAAAAATATTTTGTACTGAATGAAAGTAAAAAGACTGCCAGATGTGGTGGCTCACACCTATAATCCTAGCACTATGGGAGGTTGAAGCAGGTGGATTGCTTGAGCTCAGGAGTTTGAGGCCAACTCTGAGAAAGAGAGAGAGACCCATCTCTATTAAAAATAGAAAAACTAGGGTGGCTCCTGTGGCTCACTGAGTAGGGCACTGGCCCCATATACTGAGGGTGGTGGGTTCAAAACCAGCCTCGGCCAAACTGCAACCGAAAAATAGCTGGGCGTTGTGGCGGACGCCTGTAGTCCCAGCTGCTTAGGAGGCTGAGGTAGGAGAATCGCGAAAGCCCAAGAGCTGGAGGTTGCTGTGAGTCCTGTGATGTCACAGCACTCCACTGAGGGCGGTAAAGTGAGACTGTCTCTACAAAAAAAAAAAAAAAAAAAGAAAGAAAGAAAAACTAACCAGGTGTGGTGGCACACACCTATAGTCCTAGCTACTTGGGAGGCTGAAGCAAGAGGATCATTTGGGCCTATAAATCTGAGGTGAGCTAATGTGCTATGGCACTCTTCCCAGGCTGGCAGATTGAGACTCTGTCTCAAAAAAAAAAAAAAAAAAAAAAAAAAAACCAAGAAAGTGAAAAGGCAATATATAAAATTTTATGGAATGCAGTTTAGAGGAATAGTTACAACTTTAAAATGTATGATAAAATTTGTATTCCCTTTTTAGAAAAATTGTTCTAAATTAGAAAAAATTCTAATTTCTGAATAAATCCTGGGCTGTTGGTTTAGTGTTGATACCTCTTTATCAAAGGTGTTTAAGTCTTTAAATGCATATAAATTAATTTAATAAATATGCATGTATAGAGAATATATTGTAAAATGCTTTGCATAGGAAACATCTTAGAGATCATCAGCAGCGTGATGATCCATTTGTGAAGCACAGGCTAAGCATTTTATATGATTTCATTTAATATTCACAATGATTCTAAAAAGTATTATTAAGAAATTAATGTTTAGGAAGTTTATTTTAATTTTTTTATTGCCCTTGGTAGAGTGCTGTGGCATCATAGCTCACAACAACCTCCAACTCCTGGGCTTAGGTGATTCTCTTGCCTCAGCCTCCCAAGTAGCTGGGACTACAGGTGCCCACCACAACGCCTGGCTATTTTTTTGTTGCTGTTTGTCTGGGGCCAGGTTTGAACCCACCACCTCCAGCATATGGGGCCAGCGCCCTACCCACTGAGCCACAGGTGCCGCCCCAAGGTTTAGGAAGTTTATAACTTATCTATAGGAGAATGTCAAGTATACAGCAGAACTGAATTCAAACCCAGGTCTGCTGGAAGGTGAAGCCAACGTTCTTAACGTCTGCTCTACCTCCCTTTCCAGATCTCAGTGGTTTTGTCTTAATTCTCAAGCCTTCACACTCTATATCCATGAAGTCTAAAATGAGAAACAACCATTTCTCATCTTTGAGACCTCTGTACAGTTTGGCAAGTCCCTGTGAGTTCTTGCCCTGCCAATTTTTCATTCCTCCACATGCATAGCTTTGGGTTTATTTTGGGTTACTAGAAACAGACTGTTTACCTGCCCTACCATGTATGTACCAAGTCATATGGGTCTGTGTGTTCCCTTTTTAGGTATTGAAATCGCCTCACTTTGATGTGAACTCCCAGTAGTCAGATAGTGTTTAAAACACATTTTAGTCTGAAAAACAGCAGAGATACTCTGATTTGATAAGGAAGATGGTGAATAATAGTAACAACATTAGGAATATTGATCAGCCACAAAAACCCAATAATGTCATTTGGGATGATTCAATAATTTTATGGAGTCTCACAAACAGTAAGTCACAAACTCAGATGTGTGACAAATTCCAAATGGCTAGTATGCATTTTTATAAGGATAAAAATTGTCATTTGTTAAGAATGAGTATCAAATGACGGAAACCATGGATTTGATTTTCTTTTTAATATGTGGGAGTAGAGATGCCAGCAAACCTTGTTTCCTGCTGTTTCCCCATGCTGGTTGTCTTTGGCTAGAAACATGGCGTTTGGAAGGATTTTGGATGTCTGCTCTCCAGTTGTCTTGTCTTACAGATGACGTCTTCAAAGGCAGAAACAGAGTGTTTGATTTATCCTTGAATTTCCCACACTTAGCAATGTAGCTGGCACCTCAGGAAACATGTGGAGGGTGACTTGGCAGAAAACACCCAGTTGACATCCAGAATGAAAAACTAAGTCTCAGATTTTTCAGGCTGGTGTTGGGCTCTTCCGCTTAAGAGAGATGTATGTCTAGTATGGAGATGAATTTTTTTCTAGCACCCAGCAAAGCCATTAGCCATTGTTAAGGAAGAAAGGAAGACTGTTCTGAATAGAGACCCTGGGGTTTACCCGCTTGGGTCTTCATTTGGGGTTTAAATTCTTGAGCGGCCAGGCACAGGAGAAGCTGCAGCCTCCGCCACGTCCCTCACTGAGACATGGAAGCCTTTTTTTCTCCTGTGCCGGATGACCTAAAATAAAGGACTCTGAATGGCTCTTCTCTCTGGCCACCTACCCCTTGATTTTTCTTTTTTCTTTCTTTTGAAAATAGCCACTTTTCTAAGGGTGACTTTTCCTGAAATAGACACCAAGAAGGAAGCAGTGGAACTGGGCCATCTCACATCCCCAACTGCTATCTCCTGGTTCTCAATTCCTCCCCAGGTTCTTTCTCCCCAGGGCTCAGCTTGCTGTTCTGAGCTACACCCTAGGTTGCACCACTTTGCATTTCTATGGCTTATCTCCACCTGTGTATATTGAGTTCCTGCCCTTTCTCACCTGGGAGGTATCAGTCTCCGCATTCTCTGATCATTTTTCTTTGACACAGTTAACCTCCAAAGGTTTCTCAGGTTATTTAAAGGCTAAGCCAAAATGCAAGGAAAGGTGGATGGCTGTTCAGGTGAAACCCCAGACAGTGTGTGGGGAGATGTGAAGGGAAGTGGAGGAGGGTGTTGGAGGAAGCTGCCTCCCAGTGGAGAATTCGCTCAGCAAGCTCAGCTTGAGAGCCCTGGTCAGTTAGTGCAATGCTGGTGCAACCTCCAGACTGAAATAAAGTGTGCACACGAGATACACCGCCCAGCCCGCTGAAATTCCTTATGTGATTTGCCTGGGACCCTCTCACCTGAAGAGAAAGCAACAGTGACTAGTGGCTGTCCCACAAAAGTTTACTGGATTGAGTTGTTTGCTACCAAAAGCTGAGGACTCAGACATTTTTAGGACCTGGTCAGTTTTCCAAGCTATGATTAGTTGCCAATAGTAATAACGCAATAACATTTCGATCTGCATGAAAATAGCACAGAGAAGGGGGGGTTATAGAAGGGGCAAGACAGAAGGGAAGGGTAAGAAGAACAAGGCGGGGGAGGGAAAGAGGAGCTGGTTGTTAGAAGGGCCCATTAGAGCAAAGAGCAGGAGAGTGAAAATCCAAGGTGAGAATGTGAGTAACAGAGAGTGCCATGCGGAGCTGTGTTCCTGGGAAGAGAAAGTCTCCTTGTGCTCTATGTCAATAGCTCTTAAATGTGCAGACAGCATCCTCTGACTGCCAACTGTGTACATGAGTGGTGTTGGCAAACTCTGCAACATCTTAGCTAAGAGATGGGACGCAAACACAAGCCCAGCTTTTTCCTTGCCAAGAAAAGAGTCAACAAAAATATTCCTGGCACGTGAGCGATTAGCAGAAAGCCATCTGACCACCCAGAATGATCTGAATGCAGGGGTTTGATTGTATATATGTTAACAGTGCAAATACTTAGGTTTTGGTGGACGGTATTGGTGTGTACAACCCCTTGGATCTCCTGCAGGACAAATATAGCCTCACTTGAAGAAGAACTGGTATAAGAATGGAATGAATCCAAAGATGCTACATTCTGAGCAGGTTTTGGGAGGCACATTCCCCATCCTCTTGCTCCAACAGGAAGGGGTCGGCTTGCTCACTGCAGGCTTTTGTGACCTGAATGATTAGGGGTAAAACAAAACACAAATGCCATGGCGGGAGAGGCACAGGATTGAATCCCGGCTGCCCCAGTCTTTGCTGGAGCAAATGTGATGCCTCGAACTTCTCTTCAGTCCTGAGTTTCTGCGTACATAAAGTGGGGTGAATAAATAACTCCACCAATCTCATAAACAAGATTAATCGATGAAAAATTTGTATAACAAAGTGCAAAAGTACTGCAGGACGTGTCTCTCTGGCCTTGTGTGAGTTATACCAGAGGTGGGGCCTCGACGAGGCTCTCAGTGGGGTCTTTCTCCTGTTTGTTGCAGCACCGAAGCAGTTAACACCCACCCTGTGCCCTGGGACCACCTGGCTCCGCGGGAACAAACCTTACCCAAGAGCTTTGACAAGGTTTCTATTTTTACTCCTCCCCAGATCCTCCTTCTCCAGGCAACCACATACACAATGCCATTTTGCAGTTTATTTTCGTTTTGCAGAGGTGCGCCTGCCCTGCTCTTGCTGACTTGGCTCCCACAGCCTGGCCCTATTAGTCTTGGAGAGCCCCAGGCTGTTTCGGCCTCAGAGCTGGCATGGCCTTGTTATGCCAGCTGTGGAAGGACAACACACCTGTGGGTGTGCTTGGCCGGGTCTGGGAGGTGGCTAGGCAAGGGTCCTAATTACTTAAGGGTGACACAAGGCTTGCCAGGATGACTTCATCCATTTATATTTGCCAGGCTCTCTGAGCTCTGCAGAGAAGCTCGGGGTATTTACGCAGCTGCTGGGCCCCTGTGGGGACAGTCACTCTTACCTGCAGGTCACACCTTCTGGCCTTCAGGTGGACAACTGTCCTCCAACGTAGGTTGCTCTCCCATGTCCAACTTATAGGACATTCGAGCTGTTGTCTTTCCTTCCTAAATGTTTGGAAATGGTGCTGTTTCAAATAAGAAAACTGAAAAACAGATGGAGTGTGGTTTCCAGACTTGACATCTCCAAGAATGCAACAGAACCAGCAGTCAACCCATTGGACTCCTAGGGATGTGATTCGACATTTCTCCCATTGGCAAAGTCCCCGCTGAAGATGGAAGTGCTGAGGCTGCTGCCTGGGAAGAGCCGCAGTTTCCTGCCAGACACATGCCTCCTGCCTGTCGCTTCAGAGGAGGACCTGGGCGGAGGCTGACTTAGCCTCGTGTGTCTCCTGCACAGAAGATGCTGGCCCACCATCCAGAATGTGCTCTGGAGGGCGTTCTTCCAGGAGTGGTGACAGGAGGTGCCGAGTCAGCAGTGGTCACAATCCCAGCGCCTTGGGAGCCTGGGAGTGTCTTGAGAATTAGGGGTTCAGCAGTCTGGGACTTAGGAACGTGTTTTCCTCTGCACAAAATGGCCCTTCTAAGGGCTGAATCTGCATCCCAGACCCCACTATTTTCCTCAAAGGAAAAGGATGAAGTGTTCCCTGTGGGCTGGCCAGCTAAATGTGACATAAAGTGCTGACATAAAGCTGGGGACAGAACCCAAGAGACCAAAGTCTGCTTCCTCATCACATCCAAACAACAGATCTGGGTGGAAAGTAAGTCTTGTGACCATAAGAAAAAATATTTGGAGAAAATATAATGAATATTAGTCATGGACATTTTCATCTTAGGGAAAAGTTCTCTTAGTAGCGCATAGTTGCCAGGCCTAGGTCATCTGGAGTCACTGGAAGCACTGTCCTTGTGGTGCATGGAGTTTGCAGGACAACATATTATGAAGTATGGGCCCCTCAGACAGTGTTCCCCAAAGTGTGTTCCGTGGACCACTTGCCTTGCCATCATCTTTATGAGGAAAGGGTTCTGTGGTCAGATAAGATTGAAAAGTACTATATTCTTTGCACATAGATTCACAATATCCATTAGAGATACACTTAAAAAGAGCATATGCTTAAGAAAACACTTAACTCACATTAACTCTTTGTTTCCCAAGTTTACTTATAGAATGCTAATTTTGCAAAACATCAATGGAGCATGTTTCAGGGACACTTGCTTCCATGGGAGATATCACAGGTGGCCTCTAGTTTACAGTATCTTCTCTTTGAGCTGGGCTATTCCTCAGGAATCATGTTCTTACTTCATTTGAATGGATGGGTGATATACATCTTCAGGGCTGGGTTTTCAGGCTTTACTTGCATACCAGAAATGTGATATTATAGAAGCATTAAGGATTTGTGTACGTGTGTGTATGTGTGTGTGTGTGTGTGTTGGGGGGGGGGGGTGTTATTGGCTTTAAAAATTAACTTTTTCATGTCGATGGCAAAAACTTCAGGTCTATAAGAACAATGTAATCATGTCCTGAGACTAGACGATGAACCTCATTAAAGGTTTTCCATCAGGATCTGTTATCCTGGCCACTGAGGAAGCCCAGATGGAGATAGGATTTTAAACATGTGAGACCTTGCCTTCTGTTGTCCTCCACAGCAACACCCACTGATTGTGCCTTGCCAGGCCCTTCATTCTGTGTTTCCTGAGTAGAACACACAGGGCTAAGTTTTTTATATGCTGTCTGGGAACACAGCGAATGTATACTCTTTCGTCCAGGGTTTCCTGGACGACTTATTTTTTACATCCTGGGTTTCCTATGCACAAAAATTTATGACTTAAGGTTTGGAAATGCTGAGTCCAAGTCCCAACCCCCCTGCAGGCTCCCTTCAGGCGTTTTAGCCCTAGACTCACTTATAAAGATTTCCTACTCAACTCTTTGCACATTTTTTTTTTTTTTTTTTTTTGCAGTTTTTCTTTCTTTTTGGCCAGGGCTGGGTTTGAACCCACCACCTTCGGCATATGGGACTGATGCCCTACCCCTTTGAGCCACAGGCACCACCCCCTCTTTACACGTGTTCTTGCAGACACTATTCCTGTTAGAACAAGTCTCACTGTTCTTGCTTCTCTTGCTGCTCTTTGGTTCATCTGTCATGTGGCCACTTCCAATGGCTCTGAGTTTTTTTGTCCTGGCCAAATTTGGCTGCATCAGAGTCACCTGTATCCCAGGCTGGACCTTCAAACCAGCTTCAAAACCCTGATAAAATGCTAGGTTTCCTGCTGGTCAGGCTTGCAAATGGTTCCCAATTTAGCCTTAGTAGTTGCTAAGACATCCTTGATACCTGTTCCAGAGTATGCAACGTAGGCTAACCTAGCTTTTCTTCTCCCAGCCCAGTAACCTACTAACGTCTGCTATAGATTTGCTTTCAAAGGAGGACCAAGTGAAAGGGGGAGGCAGAAGACCACACTGAGTTCTGGGGTTGTCTGTTCAGTTTCTTAGTCTTGATTCATTTATCAAGTAAGAAAACATTCCCCCAGAGCCATCTCTGCTGACCCTTCTGGGACACCTCTGGGATGCCTGAGGTAGAGGAGTCCTAGCTTCAAAGGAGAAGTGTTAGGCTTTGGTGCATTGGCTGGCTGGTGTTCCCTGTCTTCTTTCTGATTGATTATTATATATAGAAAGAAAAAGAAGGTGCCTAGCGTTTGCTCCCCCAAGTCACCCCGACACATTTGTAATTACAGCGTAATAGCTCACTGTCTCTCTAGATCCTGTGCTTGACTGTGGGTCATTTCTTACCGCCTTTCCCTTGAGGGCAGGTACCACCAGACGGCATGTATTATGTGATTTGAAGTAACTCAGTGAAAGCCTTTCAACTACATCTGCATATAAATGGTGGTAGAAAGAGAAATGTTTGTTCCATTAATTATTTGTGTACATAATGTCAATTATTTGGCTGATGTTTTTTCTTTTCTTTCCTGTTTTTTTTTTTTTTTTTGAGACAGAGTTTCACTATGTCACCCTTGGGAGAGTGCTGTGGCATTACAGCTCACAGCAACCTCAAACTCTTAGGTTTAAGCGATTCACTTGCCTCAGCCTCCCAAGTAGCCGGGACAACAGGTGCCTGCCACAAAGCCCAGCTATTTTTTGTTGTTGTTGTTGTAGTTGTCATTTTTTTGTTTGGCAGGCCCAGGCTGGGTATGTGGCCAGCACCTTAGCCACGGAACTACAGGCGCCGAGACTGGCTGATGATTTTTGCTTTGAAATTTCTAGCTGATCTGTACAGTGTAGACCCAATCCCAACATCCAAGGATTAGTCTGTGTATGGGAATTGTCTCCACATTTCTTTCTTTGATGAAAGTTTTATAAAATGATGTTCTTCCAGTGTGCTGAAATGTCTCTAGACATTTCTTTCCCAGGGCTAAGCTGGGATGGGCTTAGGTGGTGCTTAAAAGCAATTACCCAAAGGAACTCTGCAGAAACCACAAAATGATTCATAAGGTACAAAAACAAACAAACAAACAAAAAAACCCCCAAACAAAGCAGTTGCTTTGGATGTGCCCTGGCACTCAGACACATTTGCCTGGCTTGGGGGGTTTGCTTCCTCCGTGATGAACTCCGTGCGTCTCTGGCTCTCTTTTTTGCCTGGACCCGTCCACTCTCTGCCTTCTGCTACGGATCTCTCATATGCTCTGACTATCTGGATGGCACCTGAGGAAACAAACAGACCTGCCCAGAAATATCATGGTAATTAATGGTGAAGCAAGGGGAGGAAGCGGCATCGTCACGTCAGGGAACCCAGGGGGATTTCTCAGTTTCTGAAAGCCCGTGACGGATGCAAGGCTCCAAAATTCCTAATTTAGAGACAAATAGGAAACGTAGCCCTGAGGTTCGCACTTTTAAAAAAACTTACGTTTTCCTGCCTTATGCTTCCAATTTCAAATTTGCCATGGGTGAAGAGAGTGTAAGGTTTTAAAGTAATTGTCTAATTGACCACCTGGCTTTTATAACAATATCTGGCCCTGGACTTTGCGTCAGACCCTAGGCAACTCTTTTAACCTGGGAGGTATCTACGTGGAGGCAAGTACAATAAGTGTTAGCTAGAGCCACCTGGAAATGAGTGCCGACTCACTTTCTGGGGGTCGTCATTGTAGTCAAGAGATATTTTACAACACTGCTTCACTGAACTTGAGCGCTCACTGTGGGATTTGATGCTGAACAAGTGGTTCTGGATTCACGCAGATGATAATAGCAACCACCTTAAAACCCCCCGAAAACTTTTAATGCTTATTATATGCCAGGCACATAGCCTGTCATCATTTAAAAACCTCAACTTATGGGAAAGTTACTAATATTATCATCATCTTTATTCAGCTGCAAGGAACCTGTGACTTCTAGAGGTGGATTAGCTGCCTCAGGTCATGCTGCTACAAAGCTGCAAAGCTGCCACATGACCCCAGGCTATAACTGACCCAAAGTCCAGCTACACCTTGCCTCCTTGAATGCACAGAAGAGGAGGTGACCACCAAGTTTCTTTGCTCTAAATTGGGGGGAACCCAGGAACTACATTATTAAGCTTGGGTCCCAGTTCTAGTTGCTAAGGAGAAGCCTGGGTGAACTATAGTGATGGGTTCTGGAGGGTTGGGGTGATTGACTAAAAAGTGTGTACTAAGTGCCTGACATATACTAAGTGCCTGCAAAATAGTAGCTGTATACGATTGTTTTTGCCATTTATGTAACTATGGGTGCTGGAAATTTTTTTTTTTCCCCCAGCCTGGGCTGGGTTTGAACCTGCCATCTCTGGCATATGGGGCCAGCACCCTACTCCTTTGAGCTACAGGCGCCGCCCCAGGTGCTGGAAATTTTAAAGCAACTTCACAATGGTCAATCCTACCATTTTTCTTCCCTTTCTTGCTTATCCAAATAATATCTGCCTAAGATAGAAATTAGTGTCCGTGTTATTTGGGGTTCAGTTTATTGAGTTCTTCTCTCCAATGAGAGCAATGTTCATTACACATCGCTTAGAACTTAGTAACTTCTAGCGGAGCAATTCCCTACAGCATATTTGTGGGGGTGATATGGAATGTTCTTGGGGCAGTCAGGATTATGATAATGATAATTTCTCCTTATTTACTGTGTGCTCAGCCCTTTTACATGCATTTTCATTTAACTCTAAAACAGTCCTGCATTATCCTACCCGTTTTACAGATTTGCAAAGTTACCCTGTTTCTCTAAGCAGCTAAAGTCTGGTCACAGGTTACTGATACACACCCCAAATCTGCAGGTATAACACCTTCTGCCTCTTTTGTGAAGACCAGAGTATCATCTTCTGCCACCCCAAGCACAGAATCCACCAACCACAGCAAGTTTCCTACCTTCTCAGTTATCACTGTGCTTTCAGTCTTGGTCTCTGGGCACTCTCAGGGTCCCTCACTTCTATGTCCTCCATAAAACAGTTGCTGGAATCCCCCTCCCTGCACACTTCCCCATACTTCCCACCTATGGCAGCACTCACGGTCAAAAGCATGTCTGCAAACAGGAGACAGAAAAGCCATCAACATCTCTAGAGAGCCAGTTTTAATGCAAGGTTGGGTTAGTAAAAGTTAAATAATTCTGGTCGGTAATTTAAAATTTAAAGCATTTTCATCTCGTGACCCAGCAGGAGGACTGAGAGTTGACCTGAGTAGAAATGGTGGGAAATAGAGAAATAAAGCCAAGAAAGAGAGAGAGTCAAAGAAAGACAGGCAGTGAGAGCTGGGATGGCGTCAGGTGGACTGATGCAGCTGATGGCTGCGGCCAGCACCTCAACCATGGAAACAGCTTTATTTATACCGTATCTTAACAGGGTTGTGTAAATCTTAGCACATAGGGTAGAGATCATCCTTAAAGAGGAAATACTATTTATTTGATGATAACAAGGAAAATATGCATGGGCTATGTGACTTTTGGCAGGTGGAAAGAATGTTGTTAGAGGAGGAGAAGTGGTTGGGGGTGGCTCCCTGAGCATTTCCCAGGCTGTGGGGGCCCTGCTGCTCACAGCCTGCTCCCCACATTTTCATAGCAAAACATTCCATAGAGTAGAATGCAACAGTGATATACATTTTAGAAATATCACAATCTTTGAGTAGGGCGGATCCACAAACATCCAGGATACACATGTACTCACATGCCTCTGGTACAGTGGTTCTCAACCTTCCTCATGCTGTGGCCCTTTAATGTAGTTCCTGTGGGTCGCGGTTGAGAACCGCTGCTCTACTGGGTCCTTTGGTGGGAGGCGCTGACAAGTTCTTGACTCTGCTGTTTATTAACATGTGCTTACACCACCCATATGGGGTTCAGTGCAAGGAATAAAGAGCGGCTCTGAGCCTTGCCTGACATGAGCTGCCAATGTCACCAATGGCCGTGTGTGATGGGTGAAAGCACAAACCAAGGCCATTCTACGGGCATCTGTATTAGTTTGCTAAGGCTGCCACAACAAAATACCATAGACCAGGGGGCCTAAACAACAGAATTGAGGGCAGAAATTCACTGTTAGACTCCTGCGATAGAGATATCTCTTGTCATTAAGGATCAGGACCTCTGTCTGCTGCTGAAGCAGTCTGGTGTTTTCTGAGGTCTCTCCTTGGCTTGCAGGTGGCTTCCCTCTTGCTCTGTCTTCACACACTCTCTCCTTTGTGCCGAGTATTCCTGGTGTCTTTGTGCGTCCAAATTTCCTCCTCTTATAAGGATGCCAGTCAGATTGGATTGAAGCTCACCCTAATGGTCTCATTTTAATTTAATTACCTCTCTAAAGGCTCTATCTCCAAATATAGTCACATTCTGGGGTCCTGGGGGTAGGAATTCAATATATGAATTTGAGTGGCCACGATCCATCCCCTAACAGCACCTAAGACAGCATCACCAAGGAGGTTATACTCCACCTGGGCTCTGTAGGAATCGCAGGAGCTGGCTGCATGGCAGGAAGAGAGTGGGGAAGGGCCCATTCCAGACACAGGAGTGGTGTAGGCCTGAGGCGGGAAACAGCATGGTGAGTAGGGGGAACTCCAAAGACACATGTTCTGAAGTCTGTCTGGAGAGAGAGGTAGAAAGTGGAAGGAGGTGAAACTGGAGCCACAACTGGGTTTAAAACAGGTATGTCTTGTGGAGAGGGGCGTGAGAGGCCTGGAGAAGACAGTGACGTGGCCAGATCTGCATTTCAGAAAAGTGATCCTGGGCACTCGGTGGAGCACACACGGGGGGAGAGCAAGGCAGGGGACAGAGACACCTGTTGGAGAATTGGTAGGAGCAAGAAAAGGGATTAGGTCCAGTAGTTTAACCAAAAATATCCTCTTAAATCCGAAGTAGTTTCCTTTCTGGTAATGACTGCTTCCCTCACTCACCAGAGAACAGGAGCTAATATTTCTTACAGACTTAGTGTGTGCCAGGAACACTTCTGTGTTCTTCCCAGTGATTGTTACCCCATTTTGCAGATAAGAGAATCAAAGCATGTGGAGACCTCACAGCCTCTCTAAGGTCATAAATCTAAGGCGGGGGGCAGGATACAAACTCAGGTACTTGGCCCCAGACTCTGCTCTCTTAACTATTACCCCATATTGAGCAACCAATGACCATCTTCCCATAACTACTCAATCCAAGAATCGTACAATCTTTCCACCTTACATATTTGCAGAAAATGCAGCCTATTCCCCAGGAACCCTGAAGTTTTGTAATGGATGTCATTGGACTTATGAAACACAGGTGCAGTCCTTCCCCACCCTACTTGATTCCCCCCACAATGTGCTCGTCCTCAACTGTGTTGAATGCCCTCTGTGTGCTGACCTCTGGGGGTGAGAGGGACACCAGAGCACAGAGAGAGGCCTGCTGCCCCTGCGGAGGGAATGAGAAGCGACTCTAGAACCTTCTGTAATAGAAAGCTGTACTTAGGGGAATGGTATTTGGGGGATAAGGAAGGGAAAGTCCTTTCTTTTGAAGGGATTTCCATCATGTGCTTCCAAAGATGGAATTATAGGGAGATCCCAGCTGGAGTAAGGGCCCAATATTTATGGAACTTACCGCTGGGAAGACGTGGCCACCATGTTCAGATAAGACCCACGGAAATGTCTACACCAATATGATAGAAGTAAGAGCAACAATTCACTCCTTCATTCACTCCACAAACATCATCGATGGCCTGCTATGTGCCAGGCAGTGGTGGGTGAGAGTCAAATTGAGCCATGCTCTGAGTCAGTCCTATACCCTGTGATGGAGACTCTGCTTGTCACTAAGTGTAAGGGAACTCTTTGTCTGTTTCGGATCCTCAGCATCTGCTTAAAAGACAGGGACCTTTTAAAAATAGAATTCAGTTCCGTTTTTTGCCCTGGTCAGCCAGGGAGGCTTTTTAGTGCTAAATTCGATATAAAATATCATAAGGAAAAAGCCTCATGCAAGCCACACCGAATAGGGTAGCAGTATCATCTTGCCTCACTACTCGTGTCTAACCGTTATCGAGACAATCAAACAAAAGATCTACTCTGAAATCAAATCACCTACACCTTCACATGGGCCATGAGAGCCCATTGTTTCAATATTTCATTTAGAACCTGCCTCATTACCATCATCACCAAAAAGCACTCACTGAGGGCTTCATCTCTGGGAACCTTATACTTGCCGTTGCCTGAGAGAGCCTCCTACTGGTATGTGTTTACAATCTGAGGGAGACGGAACTAAGAGAGATAGACGCCAAACGGAAATAGACACAATTAAGTAGCAAAGGCTGGACAAGTATGAATAGATAAGAGTAAATATTGGCTTTGTGTGAAGGCCAAGAGAGAGGCCCATTTGTCCATGTTTTACAGAAGAGAACTTTGTTCCCATGGATGAGAGCCATCGCTGTGTCCGGCCTCCTGCATTCTGTAGAGACTTAAAAGTCCCCGAGGAAAAGGGGATGACCTGGAGTAGACCATTTCAGATGGTGTGAAGCCTCCTGGACCTTTGCTGGGGAGTTACAAGGAAGCAGAGAGGAGCGAGGCAGGCAGGAGGGAGAGGTCAGATGGTGTGAAGCCCCCTGGACCTTTGCTGGGGAGTTATGAGGAAGCGGAGAGGGGCGAGGCAGGCAGGAGGAAGAGAGTGGCTTCTCTTCTACCTGGAAGGATGGTTCCTTCTGAGGTGGGGGCTACAGTTGTCACTTTGCAAAGTCCCTTCAGTCCCCGGGTCCTCCGAATTGGCATTTTTCATGTTCACCTTTGGCAATGAAGACAGAGTTCACTGACCTCACTTCCCCACTGCTCTGCCTGGTGGGAAGGGAAGATTAGGAATAGCTGATTCACACATCCCTGGGGAGAAGGAAAGCTGGCCTCCGCCAGAGACTCAGATAGCCACAAAGCAAAACACGCGGACGTTTGGAAATAGCTAAGTAATCATGACCCAGTTCCAATTCTCATGCCTTTTGTGTGGACCACAGCATGCTTATGTTTCATGTCAGGAACACTTGGCCGGAGACAAGTGTATGCACGTGTGTGTATGTGAGCAAACTCGGGAGTGTGAGTGCGACTGTAAGTGTGGATGGGAGTGTCTGTGTGGGCCTGTGTTTGTATAAGTGTGTGACTGTGTGTGCAAACATATGCAAGTACGTGTTTGCCAAAACAAGGAGGGGTGTGAATATGTGGGGATGTGTCTATGCACATGAGCTTATGTGTGAGTTTATGCAAGTGCACAGTCTATGGATGTGAGTGAGGGCATGTGTGCACGCGTGCACACGAGCAAACGCATGTCCCTGTGTCCCTGCAAGGGCTCCTGGAGAGCAGGAACCTGGATTCCAGCTGGTGACATGGCAGCGTTTCCTGAAATTGCTTTTAACTCATAAGCCCTTGAATCCCAGCAAAAATAATACAAAACAATTCCAATATGCAGAAACTTGGGTCTGCTTTCTTTTGCTTAGTTTACATAAGGGGAGTTGTTACTGGCGAAGAAATTGATCTGCAGTTTTCCCGAGCACAGCAGAGGCACAGCCCATGTCCTGACTCAGTGTGACCTTTGCATCTTGTCCTCCCTGAGCACTATTAGGCCTGAATGTCAGCTGCATTCAGAACCAATTTTGCTCAGAGCTCCAGGCTGCAGAGCGATCTGCCTGACTTCACTGTGGTTTTCTTGCCATGGCATGAGTGGCTAATGGAAACCACACCAGGCTGGTCGTCAGGGGTGTTCCCATGTTCATGGGAAGGTCAGTGGAGTCGTGGGAGCCTTCGTGTGCTCCCTGGTCAGCCTGGGATGGGCACTGCTGGCCTTCCCGCTTCAGGGACTGATGAAGAGAGAGGAGATGAAGGGACAAGGACAAAGCTCTCACTCTCATATTTGGTGGCTAGCTTTTGATACTAAGTGTAAATCTGGGGCTCTGGAAGTTAGGGACTGTGATCTCCAATGCCCAGTCTGAATTTCCATAGGTTTCCACAGCCCCCTGCACAACAGCCACCTGTAGAGGGATTGAGCAAAGGAATAGTCTCTCTCTTATAGGCTGTCCCTATGCATCAATTAAAAAAAAAAAAAACAAAAAAAATGAAATGTCCCACTGTCCCTAAGTAAAATCTGACTTTATAAATCCCTGAATTTCTCTCTGTGCACATCTGCACCTGCTCAGCCTTCTGCCCTCCTGCAGGGGCTAGCGTGTCCAACACACATCTAAGGCCAGCCTGCTCCCCAGTCTTGGGAAGCAAGCAACAATCCCTCCTGCAAGGGCCTGAGGGCAGCAGCACACAGCCCTGGCCCCAGCTGGATGCCCCTCCTGACCCCATGCTGTGGTCTCAGCTGTTTTCTCACTTGGAAGGAGAGAGAAGCCTGCATCCCAGAAGGAATTCCACCGCAGATGCCAGTTCAGATTTGCTTTCTCTAATGGGTGCACCCTGTGGGCACAGATAATCTCTTTGGAAGTTTAGATCAAAGAAATAAGAACCAAAGACAAAAGTTGTTCTCTCATGTCTGTGATGAGAGCAAGCATAGTCCCATTGTCCCTTCCCATATTCTTTCATCTTGGTCTGGTCCTCCTGCCTTGAGAACCCTCCTCCCTCTGACACACAGCGCCCTCTGTGCCTGTCAGCTGGGGAGGCATTACGGGATGCAGGCACCCAAGGAGACACTTGGGGCTGTTCTCATGGGATTTCAGCCAACTGTAAAAGAAAGGACATTAAGCTAGTGACATGTTAAATAGAATGTGTCACAAAAGGAGGCATGCAGGGAGCTCTGAGTACAGAGTACAGGGAAGGAGCCTTCCTGGGGCTCAGGGGAACTGTCCAGGACTTGAAGATGAAATTGGGAGGGCTTGGAAAGAGATCTCCATGACAAGGTCACAGACAGGTGCCTGGTGTAGAAAGTGCTTCCTAGGAGAACAATCCAAGATGGTGGCCAAGTAACAGCTTCCCTGCAACAGGGCACCATGAATCTGGGGAGATAAGACTCCAGGCATCTCTGGCTGGTCTGATCTACCTATAATCATCCCTTTGAGGATACAGGGAGTCAGCAAGGGACTTCTGGACCCCAAGAGGAGGACAAAAACAGTGGAAAACTGGCAAGTGGTTGCATGTGTTCAATCCACCTAATCCTGCCGGCAGCCATAAGTATAAGCAGCAGTGAGACTGCAAACCGGAAAGGCCTTACGTGTGAACTGTTTCGGTGTTTTTGGACTTGGCACTCAGTTGAACTGCCTCGGGGAGAGCTTGAGCAGGAGTGCGGAGAACTTTGGGCATTGTCTAGGGCCCCAGACTGAGCCACTGAGCTGGACGGAGCTAATAGTGTTCAGCTGTGGGCTGCAGGGAGTCATTGTGAGAGAACTGCCCCGGCAAGCTCCACCCTCAGGGTCACAGAGCAAGGATTGGGTGGGAGCTAGTAACCTAGTGACTGAGCAGCCTAAAGGTGGGGACTTACCTGCCTTCCAGCCTCAACTCTCAGGGGCAGAGTGAGACCGGTTTTGGCATGCTGGAGCCTTGGGCTGTTGCCCTGGGTAGAGTGCTGTGGTGTCACAGCTCATAGCAACCTCAAACTCCTGGGCTTGGTGCCTCCTGGACCTCCATAAGAGCTGCGCCGTGACCCCCGACCCCCGACCTGCACCCGCTGGGCCTCCGCAGGCCCTGACCAGGAACCGTGGGAGCCGCACAACCCTGCGTCCTCCCTCCTGTACCCTCCCTGCCTCCACACCAGCCCGCTCGTCTGGGCAATGACTCTTGTAGCTGTGTGCCCTCCGGAGCCCTCCCTGCTTCTGCACAGAACCCTTGTCCTGGCCAGAGACTGCTGGGGCCTTGGGCTCTCTGTGCCAAAGTCACTGGGTGGCAGGCACTTCCAGAAACATGCGTACCACTTCCTGCCCTATTGCTGGATCTGGGTGTGTCACACTGCAGAGCTGCTTCCACAACCAGAACTCCCTGGCTGGGGAAGCCCCAGAGGAACTGCACAGGGTCACTCCCTACAAAGATCCAGCAACAATAGAGTGATCCCGCTGGGGTCTAATCTTGGAGAGACACCTCCCCAACTCTGAGGACGGCCAGAGGCAAAAGTGAAAAATAATCATGAGGTGAAATCAACAGAAAAACTCTGGCAATATGAATAATCAGAGTAGATCAACTCCCCCAAGGATCAATGGGGCAGACACAGCACAAGATCCCATGCACAAATAGCTGAGATGTCAGAAATCGAATTCAGAATCTGGATAGCAAATAAGATCAAATTAGAATTCCAAGCAGTATATCTCAATAATTCGACAAATTCAAAGACCAAATGAGCAAAGATTTTGACACATTGAGGCAAGAAGTTGCAGCCCTCAAAGATCTGAGAAACACAGTAGAATCCCTCAGTAACAGAATGGAGCAAGCAGAAGAAAGGATTTCTGACATTGAAGACAAAGCTTTCAAACACTCCCAAACTCTCAAAGAGGAAGAGAAATGGAGGGCA
>CAUYPK010055459.1:0-20956 GCA_963574355.1 Loris lydekkerianus
AGCCCTCTGGGCCTCCTGCTGGCTCCGTCCTCTGGCCTCCTGCTGGCTCCGCCCTCTGGTCTCCTGCTGGCTCCACCCTCTGGGCCTCCTGCTGGCTCCACCCTCTGGTTTCCTGCTGGCTCCACCCTCTCAGCCTCCTGCTGGCTCCGCCCTCTGGCCTCCTGCTGGCTCCACCCTTTTGGCCTCCTGCTGGCTCTGCCCTCTGGCCTCCTGCTGGCTCCGCCCTCTGGTCTCCTGCTGGCTCCGCCCTCTGGTCTCCTGCTGGCTCCACCCTCTGGGCCTCCTGCTGGCTCCACCCTCTGGTCTCCTGCTGGCTCCACCCTCTCGGCCTCCTGCTGGCTCCACCCTCTCGGCCTCCTGCTGGCTCCGCCCTCTGGCCTCCTGCTGGCTCCACCCTCTGGGCCTCCTGCTGGCTCCACCCTCTGGTCTCCTGCTGGCTCCACCCTCTTGGCCTCCTGCTGGCTCCGCCCTCTGGCCTCCTGCTGGCTCCACCCTCTGGTCTCCTGCTGGCTCCACCCTCTCGGCCTCCTGCTGGCTCCACCCTCTTGGCCTCCTGCTGGCTCCGCCCTCTGGCCTCCTGCTGGCTCCGCCCTCTGGCTCCTCTGTGAAATAAGAGAAGATGAATCTGACCCTAGTGTCTGGGGAAAGTTGGGGGTGGAATGGAGGTCTCAGGAAGGAAGCTCTGAATTTCTTGATAATTTGGCAATCAAAATTTTGAAGAACTTTATAGATTTTGATTGAAGCACT
This sequence comes from Loris lydekkerianus, assembly GCA_963574355.1. Classification (NCBI taxonomy): domain Eukaryota; kingdom Metazoa; phylum Chordata; class Mammalia; order Primates; family Lorisidae; genus Loris; species Loris lydekkerianus. The sequence continues at coordinate 748 of CAUYPK010055459.1, forward strand.
TCACACTTGTTAAAGAAAAGTATGTTTTGTCTCTGTGTATGTGTGTGAGTGTGTGCACACACAGGGATTGTGGAGGCAAACTATTGCCATATGATTAAAGAGCAAGAAGAACAGAGAAATCAGTCGATCCATTCAGGTAAATTCCAGCCATGATTTCATCGTCAGCATGGACACGGTTGTCTACCGAGATGACGGATCAAGCACTGGCTGCACCAGCACTGTGGCACAACTGCCCCTCACACAGGGGAGAAAGTTATGGGCTTATTAAACTGTTAAGCCTTTGCCTGATTAAGTGCCCGCGCAGAGCTTATTTTCTGCTTCTCTGCATTCACAGTCCATCAGCTGTGATGACCAAGCACTGGAACAGATTTTGTGGTTCGTTGGGTCTCGGTGGTCTATGGTGCCTCCACCATCACTTCTGAGCTCAGAGAAACCCTGACGTGGAGTAGGGAACCACTAGGGTTGGACTTGACCACATTTTTCCAACTTTAAGGTGTTTGGTATGAAGATTCCACTCATTAATCGTAGCTCTGCTCACCTGGGGAGCGCAGGTGGTCCCCCTGCCAGGAAGCTGGATAAACATTAATAATAACTGATGTGTCCCGAGTCTTCCAACAACTGTGTTAGACAACACAAGTTTGTCCCCGTACCCAGCCCATGTAAAACACAGACATATTTACATAGATAAGGAATGCTCCCTGAGACAGACTTTTCATGTCCATGTTATCCCACTTTCCCTCCTCCGAGACACACTGAAAGGTCGTCACACCCTCTAATTCTGGAGGTGATGCTCGGCAGGACCAGCACCTGAGTCGGTGAGAGTTCAGATGACTTGGAATCAGGTGTTCCTCCTTCACCATCCGGGCACCAAACGAGTGTGGCTTTTCTTCCCACAGGTAAATCCATGACCCTTTTTGTTATGTTCACTCTTTCCCGAACATCTTCCAGTTTGCCTTTTCAAAAATTTGTTGTTAGAAATAAACACTGTTGGTGGGACAGCAAACTAGTACAGCCTTTGTGGAAAGAAGTATGAAGATTCCTCAAAGAACTAAAAGTAGACCTACCATCTGATCCTGCAACCCCATTAATTAGGTAAGTACCCCAAAGAAAAAAAGGTCATTTTATCATAAGGACATTTGCACTTGAATGTCTGTAGCAGCCCACTGCCCAATCCCAAAGATGTGGAAACAACCCTGGGGCCCTTCAACACATAACTGGATTAATAAACTGTGGTCTGTGTATACCAGGGAATATTATTCAGCCATAAAAAGATGGAAATTTCATATCTATGTAACAACGTGGATGGAACTGAAGAATATTCTCCTAGGCAAAGTATCGTAAGAATAGAAAAACCAGAACCATATGTACTCAGTTCTGATTAGAAACAGCAGATTAACAACTACAGCCTCATATGAAACAACTACAGTCTCCCATGAGAGAAATCTCAGTTAAATTCAAATAAGGGGGAGGGAGGAGGAGGTTGGGTAAATCCCTACCAAATGGGTACCTTGCCCAGGTACCATCATATGGGGCATGGGTACCATACTCGGGTATATGACGCACTTCCCGAACTACAGCCTCGACTTTAACCTCAAAAAAGCAAACGGTATAACCTAACCATATGTACCCCACATAATCTGAAATAAAAAATAAATAAATAAATAAATAAATAAATAAATAAATAAATAAAATAAATAAATAAGAAGCAAGGAACGTGACTGGCCATGGTGCGCCTGACTCTAGATGCCTGCTCGTGGCCGGCAGCCCATAGGGCTGGCCCCCAGCCGGCCCCCGCAGTGCTGACGCCCTCCCTCCTGAGGCAGTGGCCTGTGAAAGGTGCATGAGAAGGGTTTCTTTTCCTGCTTCACCTGTACGTGCACCTCCAATGATGAGGATGAGCTGAAATGGACCTTACTAGGTGTAAGGGAAATATGAGCCTGAATGACAGGGGGGTCTGAAGGGGGGGGGGGAGGAGAAAGGTAAGGAAGAAGAATAGAAGAAGAAAGAAGAGGAAAAAGGAAAGTGAAATGAGGGAAGAGGAGAGAGGAAGGAGTCAGGGAAAGAAGAGAATTTGCCCTTTCATAGTCTTTGTAGCATTTTCATTGCAGAGACAGACTGAGGATTCCTACTAACAACTAGGCCCCTCCTTCCATGAATTAGAAGATGCCACTTGGGTAACTGCAAACAAGCCCACAGGTAAGAGACTCTCTCATTCAGGAGAGCTGAGTTTCACGGAGTTTTCTGAGCTCCCGCCTGTGCAGCGGCTGCCGGAGGACCATGCCAGGACTCTGAGATGGATCCAGACCCTTCCCCTTCCTTCAAGTTATTTTTAACGTAATAGAGAAGCTCACTACTTAATTTAGTGTGGTTTCATCCATGACATTGAGTGATGGTTTCATTTCTGAAACCCAAGATTAGAAAGTAGTTCTACTATTTATTTCAGTGATTGAACTGGAAAACATGGATGGCACTATTTTCTAGAAACAAACCCCATGTTCACATTTTGTATTTGGGGAAAGGAAAAGGACAATTGTGTGTCTAATTACAACATCTGCACAAAATGCTTCAATTACCAATGGGTGGAGTGGATGAGACAGGTACCAGGACGGTAATCAGACTCGAGGTGAAAGACTCGGTCTAACTTAGATTTCCCTCCCACGTGGCCAGCACTGGGCAAATGGGGAGTCTATGGGGACACCTCTTTGTGAACCTGAGTATAAGCAAGATGGCACTCTGAAAACGCTCACAACTCTGTGAGAGAGAGAGAGTGTGTGGTGTGCGTGTGTAAAATTTTCTTTCTACACTGGTTGTCTATAACTCCTCCTAAAACCCAGAGTTAGCTGTAAACCACCAAAAGCAAAGCTGAGGAGACCTCAAACTGGGAACAAAGGGCGTGCCATCTTAATAAATAAATGTTCCACAGAGAGCCGGCAACCCTTGGAACTATGGGGTCCACCACACTTACCAGGGCCTTTGGGAACTCATTTGTTTGTGGTTTTGTCGCTATTAGTCCTGGGCCACTAATGATCATGAAACCGTGAGAGCTGGGACGCCCCATGTGGTGTAGGAACAAGAGGGCAAACGTGCCCACATTCACATCTTGAGGAACAATTTGAATTGTGCACGTACACATTGCCTTGAAAGCTGATGGTCAGAACTTACATGAGAATTACACTATTTTGTTGCCTGAAGTGGGAGAGGCCAGTGGGAGCCTGAAGGCAGGACAGTGTGAGAGCCTGGGGATTCCTGGTAAGCTCGCTGCCCCGTCACAGGGCACCACCACGTGAGATGTGTGCCTGATACCTGCCCTCAGAGAGAGAGAGAAGTGAAAAATTTAATCCTGGTGAGTAAACTTTTGCTCTCCCCAATCCACTGGCTTGGCTTGGTGCCAACAATTTAGGAAACCGAATCCCTCCCCACTGAGACTAAAACTTTGCAGATACCGCCTGAAAATATAGTTGGACCCATTCGACTGTCATTGCCTGAGAATGAGCCTAAGTCAGGATTTTCAGATCCAAGAGATAGCATTATATTTCACGAGTTTCCCAAATATTTGTATAAAATAATTCTCTGTATCCCATACGTTTTGGTTCTGTTTTGCTGTTTCACTGTTATGTGATATCTATTAAAGACATTTAGTAGACATACCCTCAAGAAATGTCTTGAGTGTTTCACCATTTAGGGAATACTTAAACAAAGAACAATGCAAGTGTTAATGCAGCAAACCAGCTTAAAGTTCTAATTAAAATAAACTTAGTCTCAGTGATTGGTTCTATTAAGTTAGACATTGACAGATGGAAGCTGCTGAGCTTACATTTTGGAAAAGGTTGATATAATAAGGAGCAAACCCAATATCAAGGTTTTGAGCATTTATCTGTTAGTACCTATTCTAAAATATTTTTAAACTGAATAAAGTAGTAAAAATAACAATATTTGGAGTAAAGATAAGAAAAGCAGAATTGGTTGTGAAAATGGCTTCCTCTACTAGTTGTGGAAGTTTTAAATAACTCAATTTAGTAGAATTTAGCATAAATCTTAGTAAAACAGAATGTCAAGTACAGAATATAAATTGGCACTAAATGGTACTATTGTATTAATCTCCTGCATTTTAACGAATAACCAGATTTATATAATTCCTTTATCAGAATTACTCTGTCTCCATTCATTCAGAGCCCAAGTGCCCGGCTTCAAGAAACATCTCATTAACTTCCTTTTGCTGCCAGACACAGAACCAATGAGAAGTAGGGACAGTGCAGAGCCCGGGTGACGTGGCCTCATCACGGGTTCTCTCAGTCGTCACGCAGTTTTTAACATTCCTGCTCCCACAGCCTCACATTGCCTTTTGGTAATGTGAAAATAAAATTAAAGATATTCTGTTGTGATGCTGAAAATAGCAAACACAATAATAACACTTCCTTCAACAAGCGAATCTCTGAAGGGCATAGACCTGTATAGTCCTGAAGGCGCACATAGACAGGACTATTCCCTTTCAATCCCCAAGATAATTTTCAGAACAACAACAAAAAAATTACCTTGATTAATTAAAACATAGCATTAAGGAAATAGTACCATGCTCAGTAAAATTCTGATTTTTACTCTTTACAAATATCACTAATTTGTAAGACAGAGTGGGGAGTCCAGAGAGAAAAAGACAGTGTGTGGAGCCTGCAGGTGGAGCAGCAGGGGTGGGAGAGTTGCTCAGGCTCTGGAGCTGGACAGGCAGCTCCTCGGGGTACTCAGCAGTATCTGTCCATGTGTACAAGGAACCACGGACAAAGGGAAAATGGCCCAAAAAGAGAAGCAAAAATAATATCTAGCCCTTGTAAAGACCCTAAAAATGTGTGTTTGCACTAGACAGTACGGAAACCTAATAATGAAGGGGTGTTGGGTAGAGCACCCTGAAATGTCCTGCCTCGGCAGTGGCAGATAACGAGCCCAAGACAATGCACCATGTAAATTTTAAAAGTCAGACCCGGGAAGGGGTAACCTCATCCATAAACAAGGCTCCATAATTGTTACAGGTCTACATAATTATTCAGCCAGGCAAAGTTCATGAAGATTGGAATCTAAAGAAAGATTTATCAGTCATGCAAACAACAGGAGTGTAAAACCCATAATGAAGAGAAATGTAATCAATATAATCTAACTAAACTGACCCAGAGCTGGCATATAGATTAGAATTAGAATTTAAAAGCAACAAAAAACTGTTATGATTTTATTTCATATGCTCTGAATATTAAACAGAAAAATAGAAGACATAAAAGAAGCACATTTGAAATTGAAACCCTGGGGATAGGAATGGCAACGTCTCATGAGAAGGACTCTGGGTGTGATCAGCCGCATGTCTGCACTGTAAAGGAGACCACTACTGAACTTGAGCTTGTAACAACAGAAACTAGTATACGGACCAGCAGCAAAAAATGAAACATGAGCAAAACAAAATCTAGCACCAGCCCATGCACTGGTTCGAATCTAGCCCAGGCCTACAAAACAAAATAAAATAAAATAATTAATTAATTAATTAATTAATTGTAGCTGGGGATCAAAAATAGAACAATATGGGATAAAGGAGGGAGAACTGGGAAAAAAAAAAAAAAAAAACTAGAGAAAACCCATATATTTTCAAAGTCAGATGAAAACTATTAACCCATAAAAGTACAATTTGATAAAACTGGGAGCCCCTGGAAATTAAACTTAATGAAATCTATGAACCACAGATGTTAACTAAGTCTGGAGGAAAAGAAACATGGAGAAAACTATATCAAAGCACATCATCTCGAATGTCTCAAGACCAGCATGTACTAGCCACCTGTGCTGAGGTCCAGTGATACAAATCATTTAGTATCAGTTCAAAATTCCTAAGGGTTGGGATTCCAGGCAAGGCTTAGCCAGCTGCCTCTGGCCCAGTTTCTTAAAAGGCTAGTTTGATAGTGCTGGTCAGGACTGTCCAGGATGGATAGCAGAGGGTCTGCTGTCCTACAGTGGCCTTAGCAGGCTTCAGGCCCTCAGTAGCAGGTGGCTAAAAACATTGGATGTGCCACTTGAGCTTCTCCACAGGACGGCTCTTAACATATAGCATTAGGCAAAAGCCCACAGTCTTACTGTGATTTAATCTCAGAAATGGTATGCTATCACTGCTGCTATATTCTGTTCATCAAAAATGAGTGAATAAGTCCAGCCTACTCTAAGAGGAAGGGAGCTGTGCAGATATAAATATGTGGGTCATCATGAACATTTTGAGATACACAAAAATCAAGAAACATAAAATCCATGCAGATGGAAACAAGCGAAGTCCTGCCAGCAACTCCGCCTTCACTGAGGCAAGCCAAGCAAACTGAAACTTGGGTGAATGAGAAAGGGTGCTAGCAACTGTGTTTCTTGGATGTTAAATAATGGACCATAACACAGTCTGTCTCAAAATGTTCATAGTGACCCACGTACCAGGATGTGGGATCATTGATGTCCACCTTAGAATCTGCCTATCAGCGTTATAAAAAGAAAGTCTTAGCAGCACTGAGAGAGAGAAAACGCTGAGAGCACGCTGGGCACAGGCCCCTGAGCTGACAGGTGCTTCCCTCTCTAGAAACAAAGGGAGTGAGAACAGGACAGCATCTCTGAGGTGCTGTGCAGGGAGCTGCCGACCGAGTATTCTATACCCAGCCAAAATATCTCTCAAAAACAAAGTGAAATGAAAACATTTTTGAACATTCAAAAGCTAAATGAATTTCTCACCAAAGTCACATACTGCAAAAAAATATTAAAGGAAGTACTTCAGGCAAAAAGAAAATGTACTAGTTAGAAAGCTGAACCTAGACGAAGGCATGAAAATTCTTAGAAATGTTAACTACATGGATACATATATTTATCCACTTTTATTGTTGCTTAAATCTCTTCAAAGAGATACCAGTGTAGCATGTAGTTTATAACAGGTGAAAGTAAAAGGTGTGGTGACAATGTCACAAGCCACGAGAGGGGAAAATGTAGGTACAGTCAGGTGCCACTTAAGTAGGATACATTCTGAGAAATGCAGTGTTTTAGATAATGTCATCATTGCGCAAACTTCAGAGTGCCCTTCACAGGTCCAAATGGCACAAACTACTGCAGACGGAGGCCCCATGGTCTAACTTACTGCTCCTGAGCTACAAAGCTGCAGCATGTTACCAAACAGAACAGGGTAGGCACTGAAACTATAGTTACTGTCTTCGCATCCAAGCATCTCTGAACATAAAAAAGACACAGTAAAAATATATATTGTCTCTATTAAATGTATTATAATCCTATGGACCCACCATTTATATGTAGTCCATCATTGGCCTAAACATCATTATGCAACAGAGGCCTGACAATTAAATCTGCGATGTTAATTCCAGAAAGAGTTGCATAATTGTTCGGAACAGTGGACTAGACTGGTGTTGGTGCAGAACTTCCCAAGGGGAGGACTTGGAAGGTGACCACTGTGATATTTAGCAATGAGGTCTGTGGCACTTTTTCAAGGATAAGTTTGAGAACTTAACTGTCAAACCTCATAAGACTGTCTTACTGTAAGTTTCTTAACCTTTCATAAAAATGGCATAATCTTTCTTGAAGTCCATGATAAGTTAAAATGTAATCTATGAATCCTAAAGTAAACAGTAAATTAAGAAAACAAATAATTGCAATAATAAACAAAGAAGAAAAGATGAATTTAAAAAAAAAAAAAAAAAAAAAAAGGACTAATGCAGAGGGTGGTTCCTGTGGCTCAGTGAGTAGAGTGCCAGCCCCATATAACAAGGGTGGTGGGTTCAAACCTGGCCCCAGCCAAACTGTAACAAAAAATAGCCAGGCCTTGTGGCAGGCACCTGTAGTCCCAGCTACTCGGGAGGCGAAAGCAAGAGAATCACTTAAGCCCAAGAGCTGGAGGTCGCTGTGAGCTGTGATGCCACAGCACTCTACCAAGGGTGACAAAGTGAGACTCTGTCTCAAAAACAAACAAAAAAACCCTAATACATAAAAGGGCAGAAAAAGAAGGAAAAAGAGAATAAAATCTGGATAGGATAAATCTTTTAAAAAATCATGACAGATCTAAGCTTAAGCATATAAATAACACATCATATTTAATTTACTTTTAGGCTGCCCAGATGCTTTGGTAAATGAGCCCTTATTGGAGAGCGGCCGTGCGCATCGTGCTAACCTTGAGACCGTATTGGAGCGCGGCCGTGCGCATCGTGCTCACATGGTCCGTGGTTGTCTTCTCAGCACAACGCAGAGCTGAGGAGTTGGAACAGACTGCAGGCACGACCAGCGTAACACAGTGACGGCTGCTCACTCACACTCCAAACCCCCTCGGTGAAGACAGAGTTTCAGACTACATAAAAACAATACTCTGAATTTACTGCAAGATGTGGATTTTTAAAAATAACATAAAAAATTAAAGTAGGATGATGAAAAAATAACCCACACTAATACTAATACTAATAAAAGAAAGCTGGAGAGGCCACTGTATGAATATCAGAGGAGTGACCTCAGGACAGGTGACCTCAGGACGGACAATGTGAGCAAGGAGAGAGGTGGACTCATAATGATGGAGAAGGTGATTAAACAAGAGGATATAACAATTCTAAACACTTCTTTACCTAACAAGAGTGCTTCAAAATACTTTAAGCAAAACCCGATGGACCTACAAAAAAAAAACATTCTTTTCAAGTACATGCAACCATATTTGTGACTATAAAATAAATATCAATAAACTTAAAAGCATGTTCTAAACACAATGAAATTGTATTAAAGATTAGAAGTAGTTAGGGAGAAGGAGTAAGTTCTCAGGACTACAGGGCAACTTAGAAACAAAAATAATTTCTTGTATATTTTGAAATAGCCAGAAGAAATGATTTAGAGTGTTTCTACCACAAAGGAATGATGAATGTTTGAGGTGATGGACGTTCCAGTTGCTCAGAGTGGGTCATTACATGTTGTGTATTTGTATCAAAATGCAAATTTTTGCATTTTAAAACCAAAAGCAGAATCCCCACATAATCGGGAAATAACGAATACACCTTCTCACCTTACATTCCTGAGAGGTTCACTTCAACCTTGGATGTCCTTGGGTCCAGGCTGCTCTGACCCTCCCTCCAGGATGAGTCCTTGGACACTGGGCCCTTCCATTCCCGTCAGCAACTTCACCCTGCAAGGACAAGTCAGGGCAAGGAGAGACCAACGCCACTGGCGACTTACCAGCCTGGGTCACGGGGTAAGGAGTAGAATTAGATGAACAGTGTCTGCAGGGCCACCTGGCCCCATGTTCTCCAGGCAGCTAACTTAGTGTTTCCATCTGTGGAGGGTCTAGCGCCTGCCCCACACAGGACTTACCCTACGACTGGAGGGAGTGTCCGGTGTTCATGATGCCCACCTTGGGGCCAGCAACTTCAGGACCTCCAGGGATATGTGGCCAAGGCTCCTCAAAGACACATGTTCCTCTGAACTAGGCACCAGAAAATTAAAGATAAGTCAGTTTGTAACCTATAAAATGTCATTTGCCTAATCAAGGTATGAGAATTACAGATAAAAATGAAAGAACATCATCACAGGCCTGTGTGCATACTTTACATTCATCAGTCACTCGAGGGTTATTCTTCTCAAACACCCCACAGAGTCACATCAGGAAAAATCTAGTGAGTTCAGGTGTCACGTGACTTGGGGTGCACTTGCCAATGAAGACAAGAGGAGCTTGAATGTTCTAAGCTCCTAATATTAGTTGGTGACTTCTGTGACCCAACGCAATGATTTAAGTGTTCCCTCCAGGACATTTTAGAGGGTATTCATGGAATTGTCTGCAGGAGTCCTCGCCTCCCCCCCCCCTCCACCCCAGAGTCTGTGGGCACCTGTGCTCCTCACAGAGCTTCACTTTGTTTCCCACAATGAAGTGTCCCAGTGTCACACCTGGCCAGAGCTGTATAAGTGAGGATTTCCCACGCCACACTGGGAGGCTGGGGTCTGCTCTTGGGATTTCCAGACAAGAATCTCACAAAGGAATTAGCCTCCTTCTAGGCAGCAGCATGTGAGTGTGACCAGCTGGATTTTCAGGGGGACAGGAGGCTGGGGGCCTCAAGAAGACTCCCGGCAGTGTGCCCACAGTCGCAGAGAAGTGGGGGGGTCTCTGGGGCACCCATTCTTTGCTGTGGGTCATCCCAGCCTCCAAGGTGAGCCTGCCTCTCTCCATCCCAGCACTGGCCACTGTCCTGCATCCCACGACAATTGTATGGGTTTCTGCAGCCTCCACTCAGAGTTCCCCATTGTTGTCATCCAAACTGCTCCCCAGCGTGCCCCACCCGGTTTCTTCTGTTAATTGTTGGAAACATTATTTAGTGTTTTCAGCTACTTTTATTTCTTTTTCTATGAATAGAAAACACTTGTTTGTGTTGTCTTTATGCCTAAAATTATTTTAAATTACACTTCCAGACAGGGCCGACATCTGTGTAACAGGTTTTACAGTATCTCTCATGATAGAACAGTGACATATTTGCTAAGTCCACCAGACGCAGGGACAGCACAGGGACGGTCAGATGAGGTGGAGGGAGCAGCTGCGAGGTATGTCTGTCCCCGCCGCTGTTGAGACCAAGTCCTTTGCAGACAGTTCCATGTGCTGACTCAGCACCGAAGACGAGGGACATCGATCATTCAGGCGTCTTTGGGATAGTTCTTTCCAAATATACTTTGCATTGATTGGAAAAGGAAGGTTTGCGCCTGTGCAGCTACCAATTACAGGATTAAGGACAGTCTGGGATGGCTGAGTGTCCCAGCCCCCGTCAAAGTTCATCTGGGAGGCGGAATGATGCACTTACTCCCGATCTTCAGTTTCTTCCTACCCTTTGCAAGATATGTGATAAGAACCTTTATATAAAATTAAACAGAGAATAAATACGAAGTGAGACTTCTGCCCTGAGACTGGGGAAATTACCAAACACTTAGTAGACTCACACGGACAGGGAGAACATTCGTGAACATCTGTGTTCCAGGGGTCAGCTCGCAGCTGGCTGGATAAGGCTCTGTGATCCCAGCACCTGACAGATGGTTACGTAGCAACAGAGAGAGCCAGAAAGGCCTGCAGAATGGGGGGGCAGAGCCCAAGTGTCTGCAGGGAGGCAAGGCTGCAGCAGGTGGCAGGAATTGGAGTTGTAAGCATGAGGGTCCTGAGAACCCCTGGGGAGTGCACGACCAGCCACCCGTGGGCCTCCAGGAGATGATGCAGGTGCTGGGGCTGCTGCCACCTCTACCTCTGTTGTCATGCCAGAGCTGGGGCACCTGAAGGATTAGTTAACACTTCTGCCTTACTTGTGGGCATGTGCCTCTTGCTCCCCAGCTACAGGGCATGTGTCCTTCTTGTGTCCGGACTGTCGTGTATCCTCTGTCTCGTCTTAGCACCTCAGCTCTCAAATTTGGCATGAAGCACTGTGTGTGCGTGCTTCTGTGGGGGCCAGGCCATGTGGGTCACTGCTCGGCCACCTTCTGACACCCTGTTAGCGCTCAGCACCAGCACCCTCACTCACCAGGAGCCTAGATGTTCTCTAAGGAAGCTGATTAAAAGTCAGGTTGCCCCACTCCTTTCTCAAAAACTCCACTTTAACCAGCAGTTTCTCCAAGACATGGAACACCAGCTTTACCAGGAATAAAATAAAACTAAGGAAATAACTGAAAAAAAAAAAAAAAAAGAAAGAAAGAAAAGATTGCATAGCTTCAGTGTAACCTGTGTAGTGAAACTTGCATATAAAATACATGATTTTAACAATTTTATTATTTATATCCATATTCAAATTCACTATTTTGCCATAGTTATTGGTATGGTTACTTTTTAATAAAAAAGAAACAATAACTTCAAAATTTTTATTACAATAAAAAGCAATCAACTCTTTAATCATCACCCACATGGCAATATTTATGGGTGATATGAATTTCCAACCCCCTGTGAGATCCTGTAAATAAATCTATCCTGAGCCTGAATGGTTTGTATTTCCACTGAAATACATGACATATTGTGGTGGAGACAGATTCTTTGGAAGTGAGAAGTAGACCTGGGGACTTGCTGATGGGGAGGACGTCCCCCAACACCCCTGGACTAACAGAGAGGACAGTAGTGAGTCAGGAAGCTGTGAGTGCGTGCGTCCTGCTCCCCAGGGCAGGCTGCCGCAGCTGCAGCTGGAGTTTCGTGCACATGGGTGGATGAGTGAGGCTGTGAAATGCTCACTCTGTGCTTAGCCTGCCTGCTGTCTGCTGTGGTCACTGCTGCACCAGCTCCCGGGCTAACTCCTCATCCAGCCACGTCCCGGGGGTGTCTCTGCCCCCTCCACAGCCGGTCTCTGGGCTCCGTTCCCAGATCAGCTCTCTCCTGTGTCACATCCTCGCTGGCACCAGTCTGCTGGTCTCTCCCAAATCTCCACCTTCATCCCCTCCATCTAGGATCTTCCTCGTGAACTCTGAGCCCAGAAGAACAACCACATCATAAGCCCAAGGCCTTCAACCCTTGGCTCATTCTGTTCCCCCAAGTTCCCTCTTTCTCTGTTTTTAGTTTTTCTCTCTTTTAGTCCAGTGGCTGTGCCACGTGTGGAGTTGCCCAGTCCAGACTCCCAGACAGCCTGTTGAACTTCCCCTTTCAAGAACCTCACCAGCTTCCCCCACCGGTTCACCCTGATGACTGCTCTGATCTGCGAGGGACGCCAGCCTCGAGCTCCCCCCCTACAGAGCCAGCTCTCTGTTGCTGTAAGAGTGTAAACCACTATGTACTTTACAGAGAGATGCTCACACACGATAATGGTACGTATTAAGGTGAGCTGGAGCGTGTGCGCACGTGTCTGCATCTACGGATAGTTTCAACACCAGTCTGAGAGTCTGAACACTTTCACCCCAGCTGAGTGTCTCTCCAGCCCCTTGGCACCTTCAGGATGATGTCCGACCAGCTGTGTGCTGCATTGGAAGGCCAGGCTGCCTACCGTTCTTTCCAATTTGCCATTCTTACTCTATAGCCAATAGCCCCTTACCCTGGCAGTGTTGGTTGGCCAGGGAAGTCCTGACAAAATATCAGTCTGGGAGCTTCAAGATAGAAACTTCTCAGCTTGCAGTCCAGAGGCTGGAAGGCCACACTCCAGGTATTGGCAGGGCTGGTTTTCAGTGAGCTGCTCTGCCGCAGGCCTCCCTCTGGGGATCTGCACCCCAAGTCTCCTCACATCACATCTCTGGGTGTGTTTGTGCCCAAATTCCCCCTTCATATTGACATACACCCCCCCCTCACACACAACACACACCACCGTCATACAAAACTCACACACATAGACACACACATGTGCACCCTCCCACACACCTGAGCCTGCCCCCATTCCTTCTGTGTCCTCTGGGTAACTGGCCCATGACTCTGAACACCTGCTATTTCCAAACCCTTCTGGGCCCCACATTTTCCCAACTAGGAAGTCCCCTCCTGAGGACTCGCAGCCTGGGTTCTTATTTACACAGTGATTCTTAAGGGCTCCGAAGGCACCAGAATTACAGAAAATTTGACATTTTTATATATAAGATACAGTCTCTCTTTCTCCCAAAACCACAATTCTGCAAGTTACACGTAGCAATGGAACTAGCGAACTTGAGAAAAGGACTACATATTTGGAAGGAAAAAAATGAGAGTCAATTATAGTAATCTATGCTTACTAATTTCATATAGATTCCATGAAAATATTGGAAATCAATGCTGCTAATAAAAGTGGAATATTGTTTATGTGACAATCCACACAAAATGTGTGTACAGGAAACTGTTATTAGAGTGGGTGACTTTGGAGGTTTTTGGTAGGATGTCACTTTTCTTGGATAATTTCTTTCTTTGACTGTTCTGGGAACTCAAGTATTGAAATCTCTGTACAATTTCTGAGGGAAGGTAGAGCCCTGGTGTTTGCTTTAAAACTCCTTTGTAGAAGTTGTGAGATCAAAGGGAGCAGTGACACTGTGTTGGTCTGCACCTGACAATGCAGATTTCTTTATGGGAACTCTGATCAGCACAGGCACTTTACAAATGAACTTTCTGTAGACTGCCCTGGGCCAAACCACAGGCAATCACCATTTCTGATATCAGGGGAGTGTTTTCTCTTTAATAATTGAAAACAAGAGCAGCACAATAATTATTAGGTGATTGCTTCCAGGATGTTCCTGAGCCCATCAGTTACTTCTAGATTGATGGGCAGAAACCATGATTTCACCTGAGCCTATGATGTTTACTGCAATTTGGTCATGGGAACAAATCAGTCTTCATACAAAATCAAAATGAATATCAAAGTTAATCAGCAAGGACCCCATATGGTTGGCCTGGGCGTATGGGGACTCCTGAGCTGTGGCACCAGGAGGGGTTTCAGCTGGTGGCCCCCAGAGGGCGTGAGGAACCTCTGCCCACAGGCCCCCACCACGCCCCTGCTGCTCTCTGGGGGACAGAGAGGATGACCCTTTTATTTTGGGGTGAGAGGCTCCTCTGAAGCCAAACTCTATTTTCACAAACCAACTCCCTTATGGTAGCTCAGTGAAGGCAAGGATGTCACTGAGGCCAGAGAAGACGGAGGGACATCAATTAACTGGGAGACGTGTGGTTTGTGACATAGACTCCCACATCGACTCTCTGGGTGGTGAGCACAGACACTTCTTCCCTGAACTCAGAGGTGTCATTTGATAAGGGAAGCGTCAAACTGACACAACCTCCCTAGGACCAGGCGTGGTGAGTGTGAGACCCACCTTCTCCTCATCACTGTTGACATAACACCTTGACATTGTGCCTCGTTGCATTTCAGGCATCAAGGGACCACATGCTGATGCCATATTTTACTGTATCTTTTCTGTGTTTAGACACAAAAGTAATTTCCACTGTGTTACACTTGCCAACAGCAGTTAACACAGTGGCAGGTGGTGAAGGGTGCATCCCAGAGCCGGGGCCATGCCACACAGCCTGGGCATGTGAGTCCACCCTGCGATGTCCCCACCCGTGGGCCACGCCACACAGCCTGGGCATGTGAGTCCACCCTGCGATGTCCCCACCCGTGGGCCACGCCACACAGCCTGGGCATGTGAGTCCACCCTGCGATGTTCCCACCCGTGGGCCACGCCACACAGCCTGGGCATGTGAGTCCACCCTGCGATGTTCCCACCCGTGGGCCTTGCCACACAGCCTGGGCATGTGAGTCCACCCTGCGATGTCCCCACCCGTGGGCCATGCCACACAGCCTGGGCATGTGAGTTCACCCTGCGATGTCCCCACAGAAATGATTCACCTCAGGATACATTTCTCAGAACACATCCCCTTTGGTAAGCTACAAGTGACTGTGCTTTGTGGTTTAGCAATCTGGAATTTAAAGAGTCATTAATAATACATTTTTTAAAACTTGTAAATGACAAAAGATTGATCAAAATCCTCAAGCTAATTCTACCAAAGGAGAGCTCTGAAATCAAAAAAGATTTGCTAACTAGAAAAATAAATAAATAGCATGGTGTTTTGCAGCCTCGTTGCGGCTTCTCTGAAAACCACCAGGAGAGGTAAATGTAGATGATCACAAGGTGTTTCCAGCTGGAGACGCGCTCCCTAGACCCAGGTCAGAGCTGGTCTCTGGAGGTCTCGGACTTATGTGGAATCAGCTATGTCACACCCTGTCTTCCCACGTCCCCTTGCTTCCTGCCAGCAGGCAGGACAGATTTGCAGCTGTTTCCTGGGACTTCTCTACTCTAGTTAGTGACAACTCCTTAGCACAGGGTTAAGTACCTTTTATTAAAATTGAAGTATATGAGGCCAGGCACTAGGACCTGGTTCCTTTTGAAAATATCACAAATGTGATCAGCCACTTAAAAGGGGAAAGTCCACTTCAATTCTGTAGAGAGGTCAGATAAGTGGGAGAAGGTGGGACGGAGGTGGAGGGCAGGTGTCTCTCAACTGGGAAAACACCAAGGGGAGGGCACAATCTTGCCTGACTTCACCATATCCTGCAGGTTTCCTTGCTAAGCAGACATGTGCAATCCTCTTTTCTCTTCTTCTTCCTTTTTTTTTTTGGCCAGGGCCGGGTTTGAACCCGCCATCTCTGGTATATGGGACCAGCGCCCTACTCCTTTGAGCCACAGGCTCTGCCCTTCCTTTTTATACCCTCTAGAAAGTCCTCTGTGACTAAGCTGACTTTAGCCCCTGCAGGAGAGTTCTGACTGTAAACAGAGCACAGACAATGACAGAGGAGTTAGAACAAATCTTCCTGGACGTTGTCACCCTGACCTAGCAGGATCCTTTCACTAACTACTGAGTTCCTGCTCTTGGGGAAAGTGAAGCATTTGGGTTTGAATCACACACTGTGTGAACAGACTCCACACAACTCACACTGTGCGGCTTCTGCGTGTGTGGAGCACACAGCCCTCTTCATGAGGAGGCTCTTCAGACAGTAAATGGACTTCAATTTTCACCTGACCTGATTTCAGAGTGAGTCCAGTCTGAGTCCCAGTGCCCCTGGGTTCCAGGGAGTTCTGTCAATCTGCCTGTGTTACTCTCTGACTCGGTTTCCTCATTGGAAAGATGGGAAGGAGAATCATCCATAACTCACGGGATTATGAGGAGGCTCAGGCAAGGTGACTGAGAGTGCCCAGGACATGGACTGCAGGGCAAGCTCTCTCATGCTGGACACTTGTTACTGTCAGAATATGACAGACTTCTTTAGCTCAGCCCTTCATCCCACTGTAGACGTGAACATCGCTGCATTCATTTATTTTACAAATGTTCTCAGGGAACTTACTATCTGTCTGGAATAAAGAGATGTTAAGAGTGACACCTGCCCTGAATGAGCTCAGAAGTACAACTGTGGAATCAAGGTCACTGGGACGGGGCTGCAGGGGACCCCAGAGCAGCGCAGAGAAGGCCTGTGGGCTCCAGTGAGGACTGTGGTGAGGGGGTGGAGGAAGATGAGGGGGGGGCTGCTGAGGAGGAGCACCATGTGCCCTGGTGTCCTGTGGGACATCCTCCCTGGTGGGGGGAGGGAGGGTGGCTGGTGACACCGAGGAAGGGCCAGGGTCATTCCAGGCTTTGGGGCAGGACAGGCTTCTGGGGCTGTGTGTGTGTGTGTGTGTGTGTGTGTGTGTGTGTGTGTGTGTATGTGGACTTTAGACCCTCAGTCGTATCCACACACAGAATGTCTCCATACCCTGGTCTACTGGTGTAGTCCAGACACAGCTCCACAAATAAGGTCATGGGTCATCCTCCTTTGAAGGCTGCAGAGGTCCACAGAGTCAACGTGCCCTTGTGTGTCCAGTCATCATTAGCAAAGTGACCTTCCCTGGGGTGTGGCTACCACCCTCTGTGACCACGCGTTGTAAAATAAGGCACTGAGGATAGGTGCGCTCACTGCTGTGTGCGAGCCCTACACGGCATTAACAAAACGCTGGGTGGAGGTTGTGAGTGCAAAACTTGAACTTGGCACCAAGTTACTGCTGCCTGTGGTTTCACAGGACCACGGAGCTCCTCCCTGGTGGCACCAGGGCACCTGGTGTCCCAGTCCTGCCCTCCTTGCCCAGGGATTTGAACTGGGTGGGGGGTGGGGGAGATCATGCTATTTGTTTCTGTGACCTTGGGAGAAGTGTCACGGCCACAGATTACTACCTACTGTGCACTTAAAAATCTCTGTTAAAATCTGAGTGCCTCCTATTTATTTTCATTTTTCCTGAACTTATTTTTCAAACAGCGGGTTGTGTTCACTTTATAGTGCATATAAACTGTTCTGGTCTTGAATCTATATTTACCAGGAGATGAAATTAAACCAGCAAATATTTATGGATCACCTTGTGGGGAGGGGCAGTCTGCTGTGCGTGGTGCCCAGAGCTGCTGTGCGGGCCACTGTCCTGTAACGTGGTCCTGCAGGTACCAGGAGATGTGGCATAAATAACACTCCCATGTATTGACCTCCCATGTATTTTCCTTCCTTGGGGGTGGACGTGGGACACACCCACCAAGAAACAGAAGCTTGTCTGTGGCATTATTTTTGCTTCATTTGACAGTCACTGTGACACCTTCTCCACGTGGCCTTGCTGTGGGGGCCTCCTAGTCGGAAAGATACTATTAGCTTAGACTCTGGTGGCTATTCAAGCCTGAAACAGAAATGAGAGAGGTTCCCTCTCCTGTTCATGGTCTTCTTCTGCCACGGTGAATGCAAGTCATACCGAGGCATCTGTGGATCTTTGGGGATATATTCTAGTGTGTATTAAAATACACAAATCCAAGGTCAATGTAAAAACTGTGTATTTCCAGAGTAAACAAAGTTAGGAATTCACCCCTACCACCTACCTCCCCTCCCCCCTTTTTTTAAAACTGACAGGTGTATAAGGTTCCATTGAATTGGTTTTCCATTCTGGAACATTAATTGTTGTATAATTTATTAAAATATTTTCTAACTTTTTGCTTTAAAGATAGAAAGGACTATTTCCCTCTGTCTTTACAATTTTCTTGACCAAACTAGAGTCTGTGTCCCATTGAGCACAAAAGCCCATTTCACACATAAGGAAAGTCTTCTCTCCTTGGCCTCTGAGCCTCCCTCCCCGTCCAGCCCTGGGCCAGCCTCCCTCCCCATCCAGCCCTGGCTGCAGGGTCCCTCAGAGCTGACATTCCCGATGCTTGTCAGCCCTTCTTGCTATGTGATGTCTCCAACGTAGATCTTTGGTTTTTCCTGAACCAATCGGTGTCCCGAAGGCTCTGCCATCTCACACACTTCTGCTCCTTTAACAGGCCCGGACCTGCCTTCTGAAGAATTTGGTCCCGGGGAGAGTATGGGGTGAGGTGTCTGGTACAGCCTCTCTGCATCTTCCACACTATGATGCTGGCGCACCCCCGTAGAGCACGGGCTGGCTTAAAGATGGTGGTAACTTCATTCCATATACAGAATTTACAGCACCATAACAGAAATGTGAAAAATAGCCTTTTTAGCATCATGTCAATTATGCTGTGACACTTGCCTTCATTATCTGCTGTGAGCTGTGGGCTGCGTGGAGCTCCCTACACCCTCACCTCTCATCTGGGTCAGGCCAACCCTCCTACGGAGCAGTCGCCCAGCGAACGCATCTGAATCCATTCACGACAAACCGTGGCCGTATTTCAGTCTTACTGCAGGAAGAGGTGTGCACTGCTCTGAACACTTTCTGCAGTCATGGGCCTGGTCTGGTTCTGTTACTGAGCCACACAGATGAGGATTTAGAGTACTGCTCCCATTCCACATGAAGATATCCCAGCGGAAGGCAGTTTCTGTAATTGGTTCAGGGGCAGCAGCTGTTACCTGGAAGGCTTCATTCTGGAACACGGGTCTCGTTTCCAACTTGTAGCTGTGTCCACTGCAGCACGTGGCTTCCTGAGCACCCACACGCAGGGACGGTTCTCTCCTTATGAGGGGAAACACTGTTTTGTGATGGCTTAAGTTCTTCACAAGAAGACTGTTTACTCTCAAGTTAAATCACAGTATTTTTGCAGACTCAGATTCTCACTGCGCATTGTTCTTTTTTTTTTTTTTTTTGCTTTATTGTTTATTTTTTCTGGTACATTCATCTCCTTAAAAGGTGGTAAGAAATAGAGAGATATCAGAACATCCTGGAGATGCTTTCTTCTGCAGAACTTTTCCCAACAAACCACTCCATTAGCTGGTGAAAAACAAGATGACCAGGAAGCTTTATACTTCCTGGAGCTCCACTATCTTATGCTGTAATTTTTTTAGGTCTTTCTGTACTTTATATTTCTCTAAATCCATTCTGGTTTCTGTATTTCTTGGAGGGAGCTGAGAGAGTCATGGATTGATTTAAATCCTGAATGATACTCCTTCTTCATTTTCTGTAGTTCACCCCAGATCTGCTTTTCCATTTGGTTCATTTTCTTGGACAATTTATTCTCCATCTGCTTTACTTTGCTTAACTCTGTGTCTTGTTTCTGTGTATTGATGAAATTCTCTAATTTGCTTGAAAGGTGCAGCCATTTTTCTTCCATTTTATTTTCAGACTTTTCCTGTTAGGGAAGAAAATAAATATTCTTTTTTTTTTTTTTATTAAGTCATTTGTACATAAATCATGAATACATTAATGCCATTATGGGATTCAATGTGTTGATAATTTATATAAATTGGAGTGCTTACATCCTACTAATCAACATAGCCTTCACCTCATTTACCCAATTACAGTGTTAAGACATTTGTGTTCTACACCTGATAGATCCAAC
>CAUYPK010055460.1:0-12459 GCA_963574355.1 Loris lydekkerianus
CATTTGGTCCTTAAAAGTTTAGAGATGGTATCTCAAGATTGTTTATGTTGCCCAATTATAATATAATTCTACAGATCTAATTTTTAAAAAAAAAAAAAAAATTTTTTTTTTTTTTTTTTTTTTTTTTTTTTTAGAGACAGAGTCTCTCTTTGTCATTCTTGGTAGAGTGCTATAGCATCACAGCTCACAGCAACCTCCAACTCCTGTGCTTAGGTGATTCTCTTGCCTCAGCCTCCTGAGTTGCTGGGATTACAGATGCCCACCACAACACCGTTATTTTTTATTGTTGTTGCAGTTTGCCTAGGACCAAGTTCAAACCCGCCACCCTCGGTATATGGGGCCAGTGCCCTACCCACTGAGCAACAGGCATTTTAAAATTTATGATAGCATAGAAAAAAGTTGCCATGGGTTAAAATGCACACGCCTCCAATTTTTTTGCATTGATGCTATATACCTCTGGTGCTTTAGAATGTGACTAATAAGACCATTAGGTACAGGCAAAACTTACTAAATGCAGAATACAAATGTCTACATACAATAACTAAGAAAATGCCATGAAGGCTACGTTGAACATTTTGATGAGAATATTTCAGATTGTATATGAAACCAGCACATTGTACCCTTGATTGCATTAATGTACAGCTATGATTTAACAATAATAATAATAAAGAAAAAGAAGACATTAAGTTAAAATAAGGCCCCATAAGGCAGTCCTTTTCAAATCTGCTTGGTGTCCTTCTAAGAAGGGGAAATTTAGACACGCAGAAATTAGAAGTAGCCCTGAAGCTTATGGGAAAGACGGTGTGAAGCCCCGAAGGCGGCCAGCTACAAGATCTAGAGCAGACGCATAAGACTCCAAACCTGCTGATCCCTTGACCTTGGATTTCTAGTTTCCAGAACTGCGGAAAAATAAAATTCTATAATTTAAGCCAACCTCGGTGTACCGTGGTGGCAGTCCAAGAAAACTCCTACAAAAGCACACTATTTTCCTCCTCTGAGTTCTTATCAGAGCCTGTGGTTCATTTGCAGAATATCTCACAGTATTTTGTATTCCCTGTTGTGTTTCGTCTAGTTACAGTGTTAATTCTATCTCCCTTTCCAAGCTGATTATGGGCCATACAGGGACAAAATAAATCTCATATACACATTTACATATTTGTATGTAGAAGTTTTGTGTCTGAAAAAATTAATACTGCTTCCTAATTAATATTTCGTTTGGTAACTAGAGGTAAAACTGTGAAAAGAGAGATTACACTACGCTCCTTACCAGCATGTCCAGCTTGTAGCCCGAGGGCACCATGTTGACTTTGCAAAGATCATTTTTACTTCTCTGTGCTGTATATTACACAATGTACACATGAATTTTTATTTTGCTCATCGTCTTTCTCCAGTGTTTGTGTATTTCACGTGTGGCCCATGACAACCCTTCTCCTTCCAATGCACAGCAGAGAAGAAAAAAGATTCGACACCCTGGAACTCTTTCTGCATCTGCCCATCATCAATAAGATGTTGATTAAAGAAAAGGAAACATGCAAAATATCTGATTCTGAATGGATTCATTGAATTTGAGGTGTAGTGAGTATGAATTCCTGGCATGCGTCTATGTAAAAAAAAAATTACTTAATGCAAGGCAGGTGGGATCAGGAGTCAAAAGCAGAGAACCGGATATGTAAAGATGAGCCCCCAAGGATACACGGATAGTAAAAGCATGTAAGTAAATGACATTTCAAACAAAAAAAGAAGAGGGGTGTAAGAACAGTACCTGGAGAATCATGTATAGTAAAAGGTTGAATGCAGAGAAAATGCCAGTCAGTAAGTTGAAAAAAAAACTTAGAGGAAAGAACGGGCTAAAAAAATCCAATTCCATAGCAGAAAAAAGCATTTAAGAAGGGATAATTAAACTCGTTAAATACTGACAAGATAATAAACAAGATGAGGACCAAAATATGCATAATTGCTGCATAAAAACATCACAATAAACTTAGGAGTAAGGCAGATATAAACGTGTGCAAACAGAAGGAGACAGAGTATATTGTTAGTAGAGATGCACCGTTAGAGATGCTACTATTGCCCACTGATATGCAGTGCGGTTCTTCCAGACCCGCGTATTTACCTTCCTTGCCATTTAGAGATGTGTAAAATCACGCGACTAATTTTGACTAATGAAATGTGAGGAAAATAAAATGGCAAACCTTGACCAAAACATTTAATTACTACGGAAAGTCACTCCATCTTCTAGTGCACGGAGAGCCACATGATCCGAAGCTGTACCATGAAGAAATGGTTAACCTGGTTTAATCTTTTAGATGTTTTTCTGGCAAGTGACGAGTAAACTGTAAAATGGTATTTATGAGAGATAAAATTAAGGCAAAGGATGTTATTCAAGAGACATACAATAGTTATGTAGCTAAAAAAAATAGATAGGTGAGTGTGTGATTGAAAACTTAAGAGATTTAATGAATGAAAGAAATATTCAGATCAGGTAAAATTCTCAAGTTCTTAGGAAATAGTATGGATAAAAGTCAAGGGCGAATTTACTTCATTCCCTACATACGTGAATACAGTGTATGTGCTAACGGGTAGTCAAGAGGTAGAACCGTCCAAAGCAGGAATGAGGGGCTAGCAGGAATTTTATCTGCTGCACTCAATGTAACATGATGAATTTATGCTGATACTGATACTAGAAAGGCAATTTTTAAAGGGTTAAGAGTATCTAAACATGATTAGTTACTCTAACAGTTAAGCCTGAACAAAATTTACAGGGGGCTCAGGAAGAAAACTGCTTAACATCATCTAAAGAATATCAAGAAAAGAAGAAGGCAGGAGATGTCGTTACAAGTATTTTAAATGATAACCAGGAATTTCATTGAAAGGCCAATGAAAGAAGGGTATTCCAAGTATTGGCCAGTAACCTAAATGTGATGGATCATCAGGTGTTTAGAAATATAAGCAATATAGAACAACATAGTGGGAGTTATTGAAAATTAGTTCCAAATTGCTGCTCTTTGCTTTCATTGCGTAGGACTTGGACTTGATGCTGTAGGGAAAATGATTCTGTTTTAAGTCTCTTAAACCATGCAGAGGAATTCTCCATTCCAGAAAGAGTATGTCACCAAATGACTCATAAACTCTAAATTACATAAAATAATATCAAAGTCGGTGGAGCTTACCGACTTCCATATCCTTCACTTTGTTTATTTGTTCTATAGGGTTGTAAGAATAATTTTTGGAGTGCTGTATTATCCTCAAAAGATGTGTGCTAATTTCCAGGTTTCAAAAGTACCATTTTTCTTTTCTTTTTTTTTTTTTTTTAAATTAAGTCATATATGCATAGATCATGAATACCTTTATGCCTCTGTGGGATTCAATGTGTTGATTATATGTACAAATTGGAGTGCTTACATCATACTAATCAACATAGATTTCACCTCATTTACTTAATCACAGTGTTAAGACATTTGTGTTCAATAATTGATAGATTTTACTCATACCCCTGCAATATGCTCCACAGGTGTAGTCCCACCATTAACCCTCCCTCTATCGAACCACACCCCTCCCTTCCCATCCCTCTCCGCTTCCCTCATTCATTCTGGGCTATAGTTGTGATTCATCTCTCGTATGAAAGTGTGAATGATAAAAGTATCATTTTTCAAGATCTGCCAAGGAGTTAGTTAAGTTTTATTATATTATATTATATTTATTTGCTCCATTTTTCCAAAGTAGACATAAGAAGAAAAATTGTTACCAAGTTTTTTATAAAGGAAAACAGGGATGCTAACAGGTTTAAAAACAGAAGAGATTATTTAATAAAATTATAAGACAAAAGTAGCCTAATAATGTAGGTAAAAATAAAGCAGAAAATAACTGTTTCAATATGGATTAGGCTTCAAAGTGCTTTGATATTTTCTAGTAAGGAAAGGGAGCTCCTGCAGCTAAACAATATTTCAGGATAGTCCTACTTAACCTTTCATGCTTTGTCTTAGTACTTATCTTTAAAATTGTAATCATGTTTCTGATTCTACTTCAAGTCTATTCCAAATTTGCCCTAACAATCACTTTGTGATGACTCAACCTTGACACAGCGTTCTACACAATTCTGAAGAGTGGTTAATAGAACCATTTCCAAAAACCCGTCATGTAGCAGAATACTGCTATTTGCTTAAGAAAATGTCCGAAATAAGCTCAATTTCCATGATGAGAGAAAGTTGCTTTGCCAACTTTGGTCATAGTGGCTTCTTCATTTTCTTTAATTTCACACTGTCTTTGCGTTAACTTAATCATCAGTCGTCTCCTGTGTGTTGCTAAGTGTTTTCTTTGTCCTTTCATTAATGGCAAATGCTCACTGGTTATGATCATTCTATCTCCTCCAAGACGCTCTTAAAGGACAAGGATTATTTTTGTTTTTAAACCTTAACAACTGGCTCTGCACCTGTGGCTCAAGCGGCTAAGGTGCCAGCCACATACACCTGAGCTGGCCCGTTGGAATCCAGCCCGGGCCCGCCAAACAACAATGATGGCTGCAACCTAAAAATAACCTGGCATTGTGGTGGGCACCTGTAGTTCCAGCTACTTGGGAGGCTGAAGCAGGAGAATCATTTGAGCCCAGGAGTTGGAGGTTGCTGTGAGGTGTGATGCCACAGCACTCTACCCAGGGTGACAGCTTGAGGCTCTGTCTCAAAAAAGAAAAAAAAAAAAAAAATCGTAACTGTTAAAACTGCCTAAATGGAAGTACTAGTTAATAAATAAAAATATTTATAGCCATCAGTTGCATTTAAAATATTTCTGGGAAAAAGCCCTACGATTTCTTTTGTCAAGATGGGATAATCTCCTGATATTATTTTATATTACAGGGACAGAACTAAATATTAGATGGCTTAGATAAGATGAAAATATTAGTACTACATTAATGTATATGCTATTTGTTACCTAGTTCCAGGTTTACCTGCTTTCTAGTAAATCATTATATATTAGACGGGAAAAGAGATATACAATGAAAAATATCTGTATTAAAGAAATGAAAGTACCAGAAACAAGGGTAGAAATTTTATATTAGGAGGATTAATAACATTACAGAAAGACAATCTTTAAGGAGAATTAAAACAAGACTGAAATTTAAAGTGTGCCAATAAATAAAGTTGTAATGTATTAGAAGTGAAGAAATAGCTATTAATTAAATTTTTATCTGAAGCACAAAAACATAAGAAATAACTCACGTATAGTAATGAAAGAAACTGCTGTGTTGGTTTGAAATTACGATTAAAAAGGAAAAGGCAAATACTAACGTAATTCATTGTTATCAAATACACACCTTACACCTTCCAGGGTCTGAATCTCCTTTAGAACAAAAGGCAATATAGAGGTCAAACAAAGAAGGGTCAGAAATAACAGGAAAGATAAACATCATTTATTTTCCTACAAGGAAAATTTGTAGCTAGACTAGAGATGCAGTACTCACATTATGCTGACATACAGGCTCTGAAGACTTGTGTTGATAGCTGGGTACAGGAAAATAATAATGTGCAATTGTGCATAGTTTTGAAGGATGGTGGTAGCATCAGTGTTACGCTGTCCTTGCTGACTAAATCAGTCTTGTTTATTGCTATCTACTTTAGGGGCAAAATTTTTGCAGAACACTGAAGTCGAACCTAATGGATAAAGATTTAATATTGCCTTTGGGATGCTATTCTACAGAGACATCATTTGAGGTATCGCATTTGTATCAAATTAGTGTCAAGGTTGTTTCCAAAAGTTTGTGCTGTTCTGAAAAATTCTGTTAACCAAAGCCAGAGAGTTTCTTCATGATTCAACACTCTCTTTCACTTTCATTTTTTTTATTGTAAGCCGAGAAAACAAAATAGAAGCATATTTTCTCTATAAAAAAACGATCTCTTAGATTCAAAAGACTGTATTTAAATCCAGATTTTGCTACTTACTATATTAATTCCCCTATTCAAGTTACTTATTTTTCTGCAGTTTCCTAAAAGAGTAAAAAAATACATAAAGAACACCTACCATTCAGAGTAAATATTAATAATAGGTAACCAAGAATACAAAGTGGTGTTTTTCAAATTCTTTTTTTTTTTTTTTTTTTTTGCAGTTTTTGGCTGGGGATGGATTTGAACCCACCACCTCCAGTAAATGGGGCCAGTGCCCTACTCCTTTGAGCCACAGGCACCTCCCGTCTTTCAAATTCTTGATGCTAATTATATATTTTTGGAAGACTCTGCTAGGTGCTCCTCCAAAAATTATAATCTCCTCCTTTATTACCATCAGGAATCTTGATACTGCATGCATTAGAATTGAACACAATGATTGCTTCACAAATTAACATTGCAACCAAGGAGTTCCATTTGGTTCTCCTTAATATAGGCCATTGTTCTTCCAAACTGTGCCACTTCTATTCAGGCTGAAAAACGGGTGCAGTGACTAATAACGCAGAGCCTTCTTGAGACCATAAGGTCAGCATTTATCCATAAGGTATTACCGATGTCCAAGTGAAAATTAGAGTTTAGTTCCCTGATATCATCATATTTCTACCCCACCAGTCCTAAAATGCTTATCTCTGAACATATTTTATAGAATATGAAAAAATAAATATTTGGTTAAGATACTGTATAAAATATTCCATAAAATTCATATAAACACAAACCTCACTAAAGTTAATGTTAATGGATATATTAATGCATTTTATAAGTGCCATTTCTACCACGTTAGATCTTCTAGAAGGTTATTACTATCATACCCTATTTGGATAAATACAGTTCATGTATACATATATCAAAACAACATATGTACCATAACTATGTACCATTATTATAAGGCAATTTAAAACAAAATGATTGAAATGATTTATTCATTAACTTTATTAGCGTAATCATATATATATAATAGATACTATATTAAATAAATGCTATATCCAGGCACTGTACATAAATGACAATGTCATTCTAATTCTAAGAATTCTAATCTAGTTAAACAGATAAAGAGCACAGATGTGAGAAACTTTTCATATAACTTTATTCCATATTTTCTATTTCCTAGTTTATTAGAGAAAAAAATAAGCTTTTAAATTTTGGGGCACTAGTCC
This sequence comes from Loris lydekkerianus, assembly GCA_963574355.1. Taxonomy (NCBI): domain Eukaryota; kingdom Metazoa; phylum Chordata; class Mammalia; order Primates; family Lorisidae; genus Loris; species Loris lydekkerianus. The sequence goes on from CAUYPK010055460.1 coordinate 7,088, forward strand.
TGTCAAAATATGACCCTAGAATTTGACAAAACAATAAATAAAGTAGAAAAGGCATGTTAATGTTGGTGTTTTGAGGAAGAAGAGGTAACTGTTGGTAGGTTTCCTGACAGACGTGAGATTTGAGTTTAATCTGGAATTTTCATTTTACGTCATCAGAGAGAGCGAGGAACAACCTGCAAAGATTATTAGAAGCTAGTACTTTTCTAACTAACTGGTCTGGCTGAAAGAAGAAAAAATATATTTCTATAAAAGTCTTAAAATTTAAAGTCAGAATCTGTATTGTATAAGATATTTATTATCACAGAACTATGAATCATTTTGTTCTATAGAACTATTTCTAATTGATTATGAAATAACATTTACTCATGATAAAAGAGTTACTGTGTAGCTTTATGTGTGTTAAATTAATTTGGTAAGAGCTGACTAACATCTGAACCATTGTGAGATTTATGATCCATGTTCATGGACTATTTTCCTAATTATTAGTGTTATTTTTAAATTCTTCCAACAGTTTAGTGGTTTTCAGTATACTGATATTGTGCATAGATAGATAGGTGATAGGTATAAAGAAAGATAGATAGATAGATAGATAGATAGATAGATAGATAGATAGATAGATAGACAGAGTCTTGCTTTGTTGCCTGGGTTAGAGTACACTGGTACTATTATAGCTCACTTAAACCTCAAATTCCTAGGCTCAAGAAATCCTCTTGCTTAAGGCTCTCCAATACCTGGAATCACAGGTGCATACCACAAGGGCCAGCTGATTTTAAAATATATATATTTAAAATATGTATATGTATATATACATATTTTTCAAGAACGGAGGTCTCACTATTGCCCAGGCTGATCTTGAACTCCTAGCCTCTAACAGTCCTTCCACGTTGGCTTGCTAAAGTACTAGAATTACAAGCATACAAGTTACTATGCCCAGCCTGGGTAAATTTTGTTAGATTTATTTCTAAACATTGTACTTTTTTATTGGTGCTACTATAAGAATTGTCTTAAAATTTTAATTGTCAATTTCTTATTGATAAAGTATAAATAAAATTGATCTTTGGTCTATAATCCCCACATCCCAAGGGCCAAATGAAAATTCAATTAGTGTTTTTGGAAACCTTACATGTAATTAGAAAAAAGTTTTTTCAATGCAAGAAGTCATCACTTGTAAATAGCTTTATTTATTTCTTTCTACTCTATTTCTTTCCCTTTTCCTGCCTACTGACCTACATAGAACTTCAGTAATACGTTGAATACAAATGTTGAAAGTATATATTTTTAGTTTGCTGTTGATCTTGGGGATAATACTATAGCTTGTCATATTAAAATCACATTAGTTTGTAGGACTTTTTAAAGTGCCTTTATAAGATTATACTTATTCCTTTAAATAATACAAGTTTTTATTATGAATGGATGTTGAATTTTATCAAGGCTTTTTTTTTTGCATCTCCTTAAATTATCTCATCTATTTTCTTGACCTGTTGCTGTAATATGATTAGTTTTTTTGATTGATTTCTCAATAGTGAAACCTTCTTTCATTTACCTATATAAAAATCAGTGGGTTGTAATACATTTTCTTTTTATGTATTGCTAAATTTAATATAGTAGCATTTTGTTGAAAACATTTAGAGTTAAATTCTTGACATATATTTTTCTAATGTTTTTGTTCTTATAATTCACATTTAGCATCGTAATAATGCTAGCCTTTTTAATGTATTGGAGAATGTCTCTCATTATGTTTTCTGAAAGTGATTCTGAAGAAGTGATTTGATAACTTTTTAAATGTTTGGGAAACTTCCACTAACCCATGGATTCTGTAATTCCCTTTGTTTTGGTGACTTTATAACAATGATATCAATACTTGTACTCTACATATTACTATTCAAGTTATCAAATTGTCTTAAAATTTCTTTTGGTGTTTTATATTCAAGGGATTTACCCCCTGGTCATCTAATTTATGAAATTTATGGGCTTACAATTGCTCATATTTCTTCTTTGTTATCGTCTTAATGATTATAGAGTTGGTTGTGATAAAAAAAAAAAATTATAGACATGGGTGGTGCCTATGGCTCAAAGGAGTAGGGTGCCAGCCCCATATGCCGGAGGTGGTGGGTTCAAACCCAGCCCCTGCCAAAAACTGCAAAAAAAAAAAAAAAAAATTTCAAGTGACTTAGAGAAGGTTGATGAATATTAATAAAATAGAGATAATTAGAAGATATAAAACATTGAAATTTGTATAAGCTATTAGTGATGTATAGTGGTACTGGAATACACATGGACACTAGAAATTAAAAAACAAAAACAAAAACACACTATTCCAAATTCTTCCTTAGACACAGAAACTCAAAGGAAGATCTAGAATTACACTGCTTGCCATTTATTAGTTGTTATAAAAGGTCTTTTTTAGCTATGCTGAAACCATCTCCCCTAGACAATTTGCTGTATTTAATTTGTTTTCCCTGTGTCCCAGAACACATTTGTAACACATTGTCAATGTGCTCTTACCAGCCCCTGCTTCTGGGTTCTCTTTTGCATCCTGGATAATGCTTAGGAGAACCAAGAAATGCTAGACTTTTTTTATGAACTGCAAATTATTCTGAGTGCTTTCAAAAGAAAGGGCTCCATATAATCTATTTCATTCTTGCTTGAGATTAACCAACAGATTTGATCTGATGTTCCTCTGATGTGGTTTGTATATGATTATCTTTGGGAATATTTTGTTACTCTGTTCCTTATACAAAACTGTTAAAGTTATTTAGTCTATGAACAAGAGAGATTTAGAATATGAAAGTGAATTATTCAATGTAGTTATTTTTTAGCAGTATTAAAAAATCTGTTTTGTTAAATGTCTGTACTTATAATAATTCTTAGATCATAGCAATAGTTAGAATTGGACATAGTACCCAAAACAAGAGGTAAAGGCTGTGTTAACCAGATCTCTCTTAGAAATTCCAGCTATGATTATTCCATTTTTAGGGAATTTCATTGATTTACAGGTAAGTTCAACCACCACTTCCTTGCAGTCACACAGCCAGATTTTAGCAGAACTGAAATTAGAGCCTGAGTCTTTCATCTTCCCTTTCATTGTTTCTTTTATTATTGCCAATTCCCTTCTATAATTACTGTAATGATTGTTGTAGACAGGAAACACTATGTTTTGGATTTATAATGTTGAGGGAGCATGATCAACTTAAGGGATGTAAATTGAGTAATAATGAAAACTTAGTCTTATGTCCTTGGCAAGAAGCATCAACGAGCACACTGTAATTAATTGCAGCTGTTTTCACAGAGCAGTTGTGTAGTTCCCCTTTCTTCACAGGAGTTGCTGAATCAGGCTATGTAGCAACGTTGATATACACCTTCTGAGAAAATGAGATGTTTTAGATGTACTGTTCTCAGATGCCAGGATGGATGACAGTGTGAGATATAATCCTTTCCTGTTTAATGCAACCCAAACCAATCTACATTCCAGAAGCCATTTGATTTCTTCCCTCTTCAGTGCTATCAGATAGCAACTAACTCTCTGGGGACTCTATGCATGCTGAGATTGCACTAGCTAGTGATTACACTGCTGAGTCAGGCTGTAATCAATCTTGTGTCCTACTGATCTTCTTTGGAATTTTTCTTTTGACCACCAACTAATGGGAAACACAGCGTGGTAAAGAACAATATAGTTTCATCTAATTGTGGCTCCATTAACAAGGCCTCTGGGTATTCTTGGATTCACCTTTCGTTGAAAGTGTTCATAATGCAAGTCAATTTCTAAAGTCAAAACAGATAATTAGCATAGAGTTAGCTTGATTTATCTTGAGTGTAAATGTATCATTTTCAAAATTTATGAATTCTCAAACCAAATATAGTTTCCAAGGGCCAACATGTAGTTTTTCCTCCCTTCTATTTTTCTATTTATGGTCAATACAGACGCAATCCTGGATTGTTGGAGAAGTATTCAGACAAACAACATCATTATTAGGACATGTCCTCTCCAACTTGTAGACAAAGTAGAGATACAAACGTACCATATGATTTAAAGGGCATTTAGAAGTTCTTTCATCAAGTGCCAAAACCTGTATATTTTTGAGACAGGATCTACCTATGTTGTTTAGGGTAGAGTGCAATGAAGCCATCACAGCCTGCTGCAACCTCAAACACTTGGACTCAAGTGATCCTCCTGTTTCAGCCTTCTGAGTGGCTGGGATGAGAGATGCACACTACCACACCTGGCTAATTTTTAAATTTGTTATAGAGTTGGTGATCTCACTATTGCCCAGGCTGGCCTCAAGTAATTCTTTCACCCCAGACTCCCAAAGTGACAGGATTACAGGATGTACCACTGCACCTAAATAGAATAGTTTTTAATAGCCAGTTTGTGAGGAATACAGGATCAAATGTGTTAGTTTTCAGCTCCGGCCAACATGATAAATGTAACGGTATATGAAGCAATAATTCAGGGCATATCCAAACTGAAAACAAAAGATGGAAGAAAGATGGAGGTAAATCCAGGATGAAACTGTGTGGTTCCATTAAAGAAGGTAACTTAATTGTAACAGATTTCCAAATTACTCATATTTATGTCTGCCCAGTTTATATTTTGCAAAGAAGAACGTGAGAAAACAACTGAAAAATACACAAGTTCATTTTAAAGTATGTTCTAAAGACTAGATGAAGGAATGGGAAAAGAAGCATGAAATTAAGAAAAAGGAAATATAACTTAACTGTAAACTTGTTACTGCTAGGGACAGGTTTATCTTGGCATGCTCTGATAAACCTGACTTTAGAACTCTTCTGAAGGATGAGCACCCAAGGTTTTACTCATGACGTCTATGTCTGTCAGGTGAGCTTGTTTCTGGGTTTAAATTCCTTCACTTGCAGAGGATGAAAATACACCTGAGCTTTGACAAAATTTATGGTTACAAAAGCTGTATGATGCAACAGAGAGGGTGGCTAAGAATGGACAATACTTCTGTACATGGTTCCCCTTGACCACAACTGCAAAATTGCAGTTTTGAGTCAAACAAATGTGGCACAGGACACCAAAGAAATTATAATAGACTGTTGGAGACAACCCCAAATTAGACCAACCCCAGTGGCTGGCAGAGACAAGAGGGTGAGGAAAAATGAAAAATCAGAACACAAAGAGAAAGTTTTTTGTTTTTTGTTTTTAATTTATTTTTCTTTTTTTATTATTAAATCATAGCTGTGTACATTAGTGCAATCAAGGGGTACAATGAGCTGGTTTCATATACAATCTGAAATAGTCTCATCAAACTGTTCAACGTAGCCTTCATGGCATTTTCTTAGTTATTGTATATAGACATTTGTATTCTGCATTTAGCAAGTTTCGCCTGTACCCATTCTAAGATGCACCGTAG
>CAUYPK010055461.1:0-18442 GCA_963574355.1 Loris lydekkerianus
ACACACGCAGCCACTTGCCAGTTTTCCACTGTTTTTGTCTTCCTCCTGGGGTCCAGAAGTCCCTTGCTGGCTCCCTGTATCCTCAAAGGGATGATCATAGGCAGATCCCACCGGCCAGAGATGTCTGGAGTCTTGTCTCCAAGCCCAGTTCCAAGCTTGTTCGCCAAGCCCAGTTACAGGGAAGCTGTTACTCAGCCGCCATCTTTAATCCACTCTCCTGAATTAATACTTTGATTAATTCTACATTAACTTTTTAAAACTCAAATCCTGTTTCCCTATTGCCTTGTATCATCATTTCAGAAAGTTTTCTCTCTTTCCTTGTTTTGGACCTATGTAATATTTGAGCTTGAGGTTTAATTTCTAAACCAAGGTCTCAGTTTACTAAGAGGCGCCTTCCCCAAAAGTAAAAAGAATGTTTGGTCAATTGTTTAGCAAAATGCAGTTTCCCTAAAAAGAGGAATGGCACAGTTCTACACCATTACCTCTTTGAGCACTCATTTACTCATTCATCCATTTCTTCATTCATTTGCATTTGACTTGTTTCTTCCAAAAGCATGATGATAAATCCTGCTGGTGCAAAGGGGAAAAATTCACTGTACATATAATGAATCCTATGACAGAGATAAGAATAGGAAAGCCCAAATCTCCCAGACCTGTGAGGAAATGGGGGGAACAGACAGATTAAATAAATTTCACAGCAAAGCTGATAGTGAAGGTGAAGAATTTTGGTTGTGAGTGGAAGGGACTCAACTCTGTCTAACCTAAGCAAGAGGTGGTGTATTCTTGCTTGGTAAGTCTAAGGGTGGAGCTAGCCTCAGGGCTGATCACTTCCAGAGAGTTCTGGGACATTACCAAGATTCTGTCTGCCCCCATTTCTTTCTCATCTCTGTTTTTCTCTAGCTGCTGCCAGTGTAGATAGGCTTTTTCCATGAGACAAGGAGGATCGCAGCCCCTAATTCACTCCCATCCCTCCAGCAACCTGACCCAAAAGGTAAGACCTCTTCTCCAGCTTTCATTCTTCATTAGTCTGGAAGAAAGTTTCCTGTTCCAGACTCTCACATTCTAATCTCCCACTGGGCCCAAGGGCCAGGACCCAGGTACCTAGCAGCCTGCAGCTCTGAGTTCATCCTAAGGCCCACCAGAACCCCAGTACAGCATTAGAGCAGTTTATCACACCTCTGATTTTAGCCTTGTGTAGACATAAAAATAGAGATGAAATTTCTAAACAAGCAACAGAAAGGATGCATGAAATTTCAAAACAGAATTTTTAGGGGGCATCTTTTTTGTTCTCCTTGTTTTGTGAACAGCTTAGAGGTATAACTGTAGTTTTCTTTTCTTATGCATTTTTTTTATTTATAAAGAAAAGAAATTTATTTCTTACAGTTCTGGAGGTTGGCAGGTACAAGGTCCAGGGGCTGGCATCTGGTGAGGGCCTTCTTTCTATACCATCTGATGGCAGAAGGGGGAATGACAAGAGAGAGGAAGAGGCCTTCTTATGCAATTTTTTATTCCTCTGCCCTCATTTACCAATTTTTCCCCAAAGTAAAGGTAAAACCTCTCCTTTTAAGAGGAAAGAAATATCATTTATTTTACTAACAGAGATGTGTTCAGGAATCGAAAATCTTGCCTATTTTACTTGACATTTTAAAAATTATTTTGCTAACTTCCTTCAACTCCAATGTGTTAGTGTGACTTCAAGAGCTGTTCACCTGGTGAGGCACAAAGAAAATAGATTCTAAGACTTTGTGATACTCCTCATCCCTCAAAAATAAATAAATAAAACTAAAATATGTAAATGGCACTTAAAGGAACAAAAACTCAGAAATTAAAACATTTAAACATATATACATACACAAAATACTAGAAGTATAGAAGTGCTCACCAATACCAATGTTTCTTTTAAAATACATCAAAATTTTTAGGCTTCATTCAAAGTCCTTAATAAAGATTCTTGAATTTTGTCTTACTAAGACAAATTTAATTCTAGAATTTCCATTTTAGTGTTTCTCAAATTATGCTATGAGTACCCCATGTGTCAAATTTACATGGAGAAGCTTGTTAAAATGCAGATTTCTAGGCCCTACTATGTATCTATTGAATCAGAATCTCTTGGGAAGAGTTCCAGGAATCTTTGTTTTTAAAAGTATTACAGGCTCCGTGCCTGTAGCTCAAGCAGCTAAGGCGCCAGCCACATACATCAGAGCTGCCAGGTTTGAATCCAGCCTGGCCCTGCCAAAACAACAATGACAACTACAGGTGGGCGCCTGTAGTCCCAGCTACTTGAGAGGCTGAGGCAAGAGAATCTCTTGAGCCCAAGAGTTTGAGGTTGCTGTGAGCTGTGATGCCACAGTACTTTACTCAGGATGACAGCTTGAGGCTCTGTCTCAAAATAAAATAAATAAATAAATGTATTACAATATGATACTTCTGTAACATAAAATATGAGAATAAGAAGCTCTATTCTAAAACTTTGGAGAGTTTTATTAGGGTTTCTGAGTTATAGTATTAGGTACTATAGTTTTCTATCACTAAGGTAGGATAAACTTCTTATGAATTCCATGAACTTTATTTCCTCAGTAAAATGTAATTAACAATCCTTGTGGGTTATGCTGTTTTGGAGTTCTGTAACAAAGTGGCTATAAGAATAATTATATGAAAAAAAAAAAGAATAATTGCATGAAACAAAGTCCTTTAGATTTAAAAATACTCTAAGTAGGTCATGTACTAATGAATAGGACAGGTAAATTCCATTATAACAAACAAATCAGTATGATTTTATTATAATGGGTACATTGTAAGAAGTGACTGGTGATAGTTAAGATCCAATTGAAATTAATCTAGATAGCAAAATTTTATAAAAACTCATTGTAGGGGCGGCTCAGTGAGTAGGGCACCAGCCCCATATATTGAGGGTGGCAGGTTCAAACCCGGCCCCGGCCAAACTTCAACAACAACAACCAAAAAAGCCAGGTATTGTGGCAGGCATCTGTAATCCCAGTTACTCAGGAGGCTGAGGCAAGAGAATCACCTAAGCCCAAGAGCTGGAGGTTGCTGCAAACTGTGATGCCACGGCACTCTACCAAGGACAACAAAGTAAGACTCTGTCTCAAAAAAAAAAAAAAATCCTCATTGTAGATGTGAGCTTTCTTTCAAATAAACAACCTTACCTTAGGAAGACCTAAACACTATTTTATTTCCAATCCAAGACAAGCTATAAATCAATATATAAAACCCAGTTTCTCCCACCAGCAATACTACAGGGGCTGCTTACAAAGTCCTTGCATTTTAGAGCCAGAAGAAACTTAGGGGTTGTGAACTCCAACTCTTCACCTATAAAAGAAGAAACTGAAGACCAACTCCCACAGTTGATGAAAGAACCAGAAGGAAGATCCAAGTGTCCTGATTGCTCAGTCCTCCTACTGGAGTACAGAATTAAATGATTCGTCCTGGAATATCCATTGTTCTTGAAAATTCGAGGGTGGGCAGGAACAGCCATTCTTTTTATGTAACAGATATGTTACAGAGTTTTAAAAGGCCACATAAAACATGAGACTTGAAATAAATGCCATTCGGCCACCTTGAGTTATTCATTCCTTCTGGTGGAAACATTTTAAAAGCCCAGTAAATTGGACAAAACTAAGCGGAGAGAAAGCATGCCCCAAAGTAGTTATAGATTACTTAATACTTGTCCAGACAACTCCAGTGTGATTGAGAATAAACCAAGCAAAGCTGTTTGGCTGTTCTCAATTTACTGAGTATCTGCTACAGATCAGAGCCTGCATTTCATTTATTCATTTTATTATTCAACAGATTACGGAGCACCTGCTAGGAGGTAGAGGGTATGACATGACCTTGAGAAACTTAAGATGAATATTAGTTCATTAAGTAAGCCCATAATTAGAGTGTATTACCAGCTATAGAATGAGGTGCTGAGGCCACAACTACTCAAGTAGGTTGAGTCCAAGAAGACTCAAAGTAGAAATGACAGTGGGCTGAGTCTTGAAGGACAACCAGGAGTTTATCCAATGAAATAATGGAAAAGAAAGAGAAAATTATTCCAAATAATGGAAACCACATACGCAGAGGTATTAAAGTCACCAGATAAGCAATTGTAGGCAAGCATCCAGAGAAGACAATATTATAGACATAAGCATTTTTTTGTGTGCCATTTAGTACAATGTGGGCAAGACCAAATGAGTGTTTTAAATAATAATGAACTACCCTCCTTGAGCAAGAGACTACAAACTGGGGATTAAGGGACTCTGCTTTGAGAGGTGGGTTCAGAATGAAAGAAATCTGTTCTTAGGCTTCCTGTCATTACAGCCATAGATACCTTCCTGGCTCTCAAAGTCCACCTCTTCTAGAAAGACTGCTAGTCTAAACAGAGTCCTTGGAAGAAGGAAAGGAATTTAATGATCAAATTAAAGAGGGAGAAATTAGACATCCCCACGGTTACCATAAAATCTTGTCTCCTTTCCAAGTCCATATGTAGATCACATGGAAGTTTCTTGCATTGGTGAGAGAGAGTGGGTGATAGACGGAGTTCAAACAGGGTTCCACAACTTACAAACTGTGTGACTTCAGGGAAGTCGCATACCTCTCAGTAGATCTAGAAAATATATATTTTTTCTTGCTACAGACACCCTGCTAGTTCAATGTGAAGTTCAGAAATGATGTGCAGCAGAACACCTATCACAAGGTCTAGCCTATATTGGGGCAGCTGCTGTATATATCACAGCAGTTTCATCTCATCCATTCATACAACAAATCCTGACTGAGAATTTACCACGGAGATGCCAGAAAGAATACAAAAATAAATCTGGATTGGATTGTGCTCTCAAAGACCTCACCATCTATAGTAGAGATGTAAGATAAGCCTAAATAGCTATACTTTAAGGGGGAAAGCAATTTCTACTAAGAGAAATCTTGGGGAAATTGGGAGGATGAAAATTACTTGTAGTGTGGAAGAACTGTCAGTTAAGAAAGAAGGAAGATAAGGGGTTGGGGCTGGAGAGCAGAAGCATCTGAGCTGGGCACTGTCGCCCATTCTGATGAGGGTATAGAGAGAGAGAAGATGAAACAAGAGAGGTGTGTGTGGCCACAGTAAGTGCCCACAACACACCCAGCTTCACACTCTCGGTTGCAGCCTAGCAGAAGAACTCAGAACACCCCTACCTCTAATCCAAAACATTCTCCATTACATAACTACCTATAACTAAGGCCATTTGCAAATACAGAGGACAGGACAGGACAGGGGAAAGCAGCAGAGAACAAGGGATGGGGTCACTGGCCACTGTCCCAAGTCGAGGCAGGGCAGAGACTCAGCAGGAGGCGAAGGAAAGCGGAAGGGCTGGGCGGCAGGCGCAGGACAGTGGGGGAGTGGGCAGGCCAAGGGGCGGGGAGAGGGGTGTGGGCCGCCCTCCGGGTGTCCAGGACGCTGGTCAGACAGCAGGAGCCGGTGCTCAGGCTTTAGCCGGGGATGGGGCAGCTGTCCCCGGAGCTGCGGCCGGTGCTGGCGCTGTTGCTGCTGCTACCCCCACCACTCCCCCTGGCGCTGCGCGGGGCGCGCTGCCCCGAGCCCTGCACCTGCGCGCCCGAAGGCGCCCTGAGCTGCCCGGGCCCGCGGGCTGGCCTCACCCGACTGTGAGTAGCAGCGCTCCCGCCGCGGCCCCCTGCGCGGGACCCTCACTGGCTACCGGACAACTTCCCTCCCTAATCTTTTGGCCCTTTGCCTAGAAGCTTGGAGAAAAATGCTTCGCCCTATCAAACTCCTCCACTTTTTACGGGGAAGGGAACCCAAAGCGTGGGGGGCTGCCTTTACCATCCGGTGCCCCAGGCAACCCAGACCCGCCCTTTTCTCCTGGCTGGGGCTGAGGTAGTAAGTGTAGAAGCCTCAGGCTTCTCTCTGTCGGTGCTGGAAGGGAACTTGGATGTGACAAAAGCACAGTCTCTGCCAGATAAGTCCTACGGAGTCTTTGCATCTTAGGGCCAGCCCGGTCAGCATAAGTTACAGCGCTCTCTGGTATCCAGTGGTCCTCCAGGAATGGTGTAGTCAGCTCAGGCCCACGGCCAGAAATGACCTGCTCTGTTAACCAGGACTATGGTCGTGCCTGCCGCCCCCAACCAGTGCCCACCTGCATACAAGCCACCGCTCCGCAGGTGCCCCAGATGTCCTGCACTTCAGGCTAGTGGTGTAATCAATGAAAGGCCTTGCGTCCCGCCGCCAGCACGCGGCGCAGGCCTGATTGAGGGAATGGGAGCGTCGCATTGCAAGCAGGCAAGCAGGTTGAGAGGAAGTTATTCCCTGCAGTGATGGGGTCAAGAGAAGGGAGCCTTTAGCACCAGTGTATCAGAGGGCCACCAGGTCTCCTTTTTTCCATTTAGATAAAAGTACCACATATTTTGTGATCTATTTATATGAAATGCCCAGACAGACGGAAAAGTAGATTGGTAGTTGCCAGGGGTTGGGAACGGAGGGAGGGGAACAGTAGGGGGGCATGGGTTTGAGGGGTGATTAAAATTTTCTAAAGTTAGACTGTGGTGATGGTTGCATTTGAGTATATTAAAAACCATTGCATTGTGTACTTTAAGTGGGTATTTTTTATATGACTTACATCTCAATAAATGATCTCTGTTGAAAGAGAATAGGAAAGAAAAGGATGGAAAAAAGAGTATCACAAAAGTACCCAAAAGGCTTATTCTATTAGAGCTGATGGAATTCTCCTGGGACAGATAGGAGACCGCCCCTCCCCCATTCCCTCTGAGCCCCCAGCAGTCTGACGGGAACCTGCTTCCTGGAGGGTACACTCTCCCTACATGCTGGGCTGGGCATCTCCCTGGGGAAGAGTTAATGGTCCTCTGGGAATAGCCGTGGTTGAGAGAGACAGTTTAAGGGTGTATGGGGCTTATATTAATTAATTTCCATTAATTATCTTGTCAGCTCCGTCACTTGCAGGTGATGGCCACGCTGATAGAATTTAGTTCAATCAATCCACAAACCCGTGCAAGTTCCAGCCCTTCGCTTTCGCTGACGAGCCTCTGTGTTGCTCTGGGAATGATTGTGCCATTACCAGCCTTTCTCGCTTGCCTGTTCCTTATCATACAGACTAGAGGGGGCGAGATCCAGAGAGATGAAGTAACTTGCTTAAGGTCTCAGCGCTGAGTAGTAATTCTGGACTTTATCGAATAGTTATCTTTTTATATTTGCTTGATTTTGTAAGAAAAATTATTGCTTCCTTAATTAAAAAAAATTTTCCCTACCTCTCTGAAGCTGGTACTGAGTAAAGAACGTCCATTTGAGGGATGGGGCAAGACTGGGCAGTTTTGAGATTTTCAGTATCAGTTTTGAGATTTCTCAGTGGCTCCTGCTGATATGCTAAGTGCTGGCCTCAGGAGAAGACCCCCTCCATGACAAAACTAGGAATGAAAAAAGAAAAATAAAACGCGTTTCTTTTGCTGCCCCACACCATGACTTACAGAAGCCTAGAGCCCCTTGGAAAGATGATAGAGGGCACACTATGTTTGGGGTGGAGATTCTGAGCATCCGCCACCAGGAGCATCCTCTCCTCAATATTCAGACTCCTTGGGCAAGAGTGGTGACCCCTGGCTACCACAAGGTCATGTTTCCTGAGACCACATGATTGAAGGTGACTTGTCTTTCAGATGAGAGCCCTATACAGATGAAGTCTAAGCCAAAATAGGGTAACTTTTCTGGCACCACACAGTGACACCAACATCCGTATGACAAGAGAAATGCATAAGCAGCAGGAGGAAGGTTGTTGCATTAAGGCGATGTTTATCGAAGTGTAGCCCTGGACTAGCAGCATGAACATGACCTGGGGACTGCAAGACAGGCCTACTGTCTGGCCCCAGCCCCAATCTACTGAGTCAGAAACTATGGGGGTGGGGCCTGGCAGTCTGCATGTTAGCAGCTGATTCTGATACACTCTCAAGTTTAAGACCCAAGACACTTCTCTTCATGGAGGAATAATCTTGGAGAGCAAGAAGTATATTTTAAACTTCCCCTTCCTTCACCCATCAACACAACACAACACCTATTTCATTGCTACAAAAGGCATAAAATTAAAACCCTAAACTCAGAGACAGAAAATAAGAAGGACTAAGAAAAGTTTTTTTTTGTTTTTTTTTTTCCCTCAAAGAGGAAGAAAAGAAGGAATCCATGAAGAAGGACAGACTAAAGATACATGGGATGAGGGAGGAATGGTTGAGTAAGATCTCAATGGGATTCATGGGAGAGCGTCAGTCTAGGAACATAGGGGAGGGTGAATCTTAGAAAATGTAAGGACAGTTCTGAGTCCTGGGGGAAGAAGACAGATAGGTAAAGGAATCACTCATTATTAAGACAAAAAACACGAAAAGTAGACAAGAAATCCTCTTTTCTTAGTGATGAATGAATAAAATGGTAAACAATAATTATAAGATAGAAAAATACTATGAATAACATGTCATCAGGAGTTCCTAAAAAGAAAAGAGCTTAAATTATGAGATAGGGCCTCCAGAAGAGAGGTGTGGTCTTGCACTAACTTATCCGTGGTATTTGACTCTGCAGAGAGAAGGGAGCATCTAGGTTCTGAGGGTTGGAGGAGATGAGTACTGCAGAGCACCTCAGGATTCATCATCAGTCCCCAACAGATGTCTGTTTATGCTCTCAGGACTCGGTAACCCAACCAACAAACTCCTCCATCTGAAGTTCACTATTTTCTTTAGGAAGAAAACCAGCATATGGATTATAATAAGCCCACTACTCACAAATTTTGAAAAGGGGGTCATTCAAATCTTTCCTTCCTTTCCATATTTTCTTAAAAACATAGGTATTTCAGATCTAAAATGTGATACCAAAATAGTCTCCCACATTTTCACTTGCTTTAATTGGGAAAAGAAATAAAATTTTAAAAAGTGATTTCAAAAATGTCCTTTTATTAGTTTAAGACAACCGGAAGAAGGGAGAGAGAAAAATAAAAAAATCTCACCTTGCCCATGGTTATATAAAGATCTTTGTCTCTATGACAACAGAAAGATTGATCTGCTTGATATGGAAACAGCATCTGAAAAATCTGTTAGGAAGAAAAGGCTAATAATAATTATGGCAATTTTCTTTTGGCAATTTATTTTTTGCATCTTGTGCCTACTGAACAGAGATTAAATGTTTAGACTTTATTATAAAGACACAATCCAGAGACTTTGGGAGGATAAAATGTGCGTATCTATCAGTCCAGTGTTACAGAAAGATGTTAGTCTCCTGACATCTTTCTTTAGTTTCTTCCTCTTCCTCCCAACTTCAATGGAAATTAGAGGAGAACAGTGTTCAGTGCTATAGAAGAATGCACATGAGGGCAATGTGTTTTCTGTCCTTGAGGAGCCCACAGTCTAGGTAGAAACACACCCAAAGAGACAGGTGTAGGTGTGGGGAAAGGCCACAAGGCTCTAAGCAATTCAGAGAATGAATCAATCACTATGGACTGAAGTCTCCAAGAGAAGGCTTTATGGGCCAAGAGTTAGGAAGCTGAATCTTGAAGGAGAGGAAAAAAAAAGAGGAGTCTTGACAGAAGAACCACTGGTTAAAGTAGACTAGAGATTCCTGATAAGAAGCAAAAGCTAAGATTTGAATGAATTCTTCCCTCTCATGCCTCTTCCAGTTCTTTGGGGGAAACAGTGTTTTAAGGGAAGACATAAAGTTATCAGAAACATTTGATTAAATTATGTGGAAGATTGTGCAAAAAAAAAAAAAAAAAATTAAAAATCCCAATATGTAGTTCTTGCCTAATTAATTTCCAACAAAAGCCATTCTTTGATTATTGGTTGCAAACACATTAAGTAAAAACCCTGATTAGGATTCACTTCCCGCTACTGACTTTCCTAATGCCCATTGGCTCACACGCCCCCAGCTCCAGCTTCCCCTTCCACATACTTACTCCAGTCTCCTGTACTTATATATATTGTAGCACATATGACATCACAATGTCACCATTTGTACAATGTGTCCTTCTTCTGCTGGAGACCCTCAACATTACTAACATTTGAGGTCAGATCATTCTTTGTTGTGGAAGCTATTTTGGACATGATAGGAGGTTTAGCAGCACACTAGGCCTCTAACCCCTGGGTACTAGTAGCGCTGCCCTCCTAAATTGTGGCAACCAAAAGTATCTCTAGGTATTTGTCAAATGCTGCCTGGAAGGCAAAATCCTTTCACCCCTCCTTGGTTTTGAATCACTGTGCTAGAGTGGGAACCACTTGAAGAGGTCTTTTTCAGCCCAGGATTCCTAGAATGTTGCATGTAGTATGATCAATGTATTTATTAAGCTATGTAATTAAACTGAACAGTTGTCTAAAAAGCAACAATAAACCAGTGCAAAAGGGAAGTATATACATTAGCTAGAATGTACCATATCTAAATGTCATTTTTTAAATCTCCATCCTAGAAAATGGGGTGGTAGAGGGTGCTACGGGTAGTGGAAGGTGTTCTTTGTTACATCAGCATCCAGGTCCTAGAATTTGTAGACTCCCAGTCTATACTTGGAATGAGAAATAGGAGACGAGTCAGCTTCAGAGAAATAAGACCTGATGCTTACCCATATTGGTATATCCCACCTAGACTGTTTCCATTGTTGTTTATTTTTAACTCACTCAGTAGGGAATAATCAATCCCCAGCCCAAGATCCATTAATTAAAAAAAAGAGAGAGAGAGAGAAAGAAAACCCAAGGCAGACTGAACTGGAACAGACTGGTTTCTGGTGCAGGACACCAGGTAACAGTGCCCAGGAGAGTCTACAGACAGAGGGAAGCCTGCCAAGCTCTTGCAAGTAGGATGGCATGGCCCTACTCTCAGCTTCCCTGAAGCTTGCTCCCCCCCCCCAATCCTAGAATTCAGAAAGTTCATATCTTATCTCCCTAGCAAGCCCCCAAGACCCCTAAAAACCAAAGGCTTAAGGTAGAGATTGATCTTGAACCTCAGTTCTGACTCTGCTCTCCCAGCCATGCCTGAGGCAATTCTTAAACCCGGTTATGCTAATAAACATTCTGTTTAAGAGAAGCTTAGGAAAGACCAGATTTTATTTATTTAGAAATCATTGTTTTGGAGCAGCAGTTCTCAACCTGTGGTCGAGACCCACAGGAACTGTATTAAAGGGCCGCGGCATTAGGAAGGTTGAGAAACACTGTTTTAGAGAAAGTGAATGATGGCCCCTAGCAGGAGCACTAAAAAAAACAAGCAACAGAGTTCTCAAAATCTCAACGCAAGTGCAAGCGTAGAGCCAAAAGGATTCACACACAGATCCCTTGGGCACTGGACCTCACTCCCTCCTTGGAAAGCAGTAACTTCTTGAGTTTTTACTTTCTTTTTTAAAAATATTATTTCAAAAGCAGTAAATCAGATTAATTCAAGGCTCCAGTTCTGCTCCTTTACCCACCTCTATCTGCTTCCTACGCCTCTCAATTGGCTTCTTTTCATATCTTGAAATAAAGCACCACGGTCTCTTTCCAAAATGTAATCTCCCAGAGTGGCTGCACCAAACGGTGTCTTGGCCATGTGTAACTCTGATCTTACACATGAGGTTAAGCCAGTTAAGTCACAGCGGTGGAGACAAGCTCTGCTGCTCACTTCCAGACCTGAGAGGGCTGGCTCCATGGAAGCATATGCGCTTTGTTCAGGAAGCTCCCCTCAGTTAGAGAAAAATCATATTTAATGCAGATTTTAGCAAATTTCCCACCCAGCTTTTTTTTTTAAGAAGGGAATTAAAATAATCCCACCCACCAGGCAGGTGGGCTCTCTGAGTTGGTGGGCAGCTTTTAGCAACTTCTCTAAGGGGTCCTCAGTTACTCCCAGCTTCTGTCTCCCCCTCCCAGATAGCAAACCACTCACAGCTGCTCTCAATGTGGCCCTGAACTATGGTTCTTTAATGCCACCTGAGCCAAATTCTGAACAGTCCAATTTATAAATAAAACTCAACTTTCAGAGTGAAGGTTAGTTCCCTTGCTGCTGTTATATTTGTTCTTGTCTCTGATGCAGTGAGATTACTCTACTCCTGGGCTCCCAGTCCCACCTCATGAGCAGTAGCAGACAGCATTTCTGAGCCCCTAGGTGTAGGGATACCCTGGTATGACAGGGCAGGCTCCTACACAGCCCCCAAATTAACTGAATTGATCAATAGGACAAACCCCAGGCAGACCTGGGTTATAGAACCAGGTCCCCTTTCCCTAATTTACCCTGTAGGTTTGGGTAAGCAATGAAACCTCTGTGCTGTCTATAAAAGGAGCTTAATGATTCCTGCCCCTGAGTGGGACTGGCTGTGGTGATAAAGGCTCCAAAGTACTTGGAAATAAAGGTTTCACATAACTACAAGGTATTATTGTAACAATCTGATGATGCAGAGAAGACTGAAAAATCCTCAGTCCATTTATGAGGTTGAATAGTAAATATCTGTCATGTAAGGGGTAAGCCTGAAGGAATAGTTTTGTTCCTGGAGATGTTAATTAGAGAAATGGAACCCTTAGGTCTTTTCAACCTGTAAGGTGAATAAGTTATAGTCTCAAAATAGGGGAGGTCATTACTGCCTGGAGTCTGATAATCTGGCTTTTTCAGCCTAGGCTGAGCTCCTCTGAAACATACTCCTGGCATCTGTTTATAGGCTGTTTTCAGTCCTGTCTGCCCAGCTAGAGCATCCAAACCTGTTCTGGATCCTCTTCTTTCCCCATTCCCCATCCCTAAGTCTCAGGCTGGACACAAAGAAAACCTTCAGGTCAGATTTGTTGACCACTCAGGGACCACGTACTGAAGTGTTCAGGACAACATGCAAAATCCAAAAACACCCACCCTGCACTCCAGGAGCTTACAGTCTTCCAGACACAGGAGAAAGAGGTCCAGTTCTCAGATGGCAGCAGGGAAATGCAGAAGGTGATAAAAGCTAGATGAAGGTGATAAACATGTCAGGAGTTCAGAGGAAGGAGCTGTTTCTTCTAGCCAGAGTCACGAAGTTTTGGTGGAAATGCCATTGAATTGTGGTTCATGCTTTAAGGCTCACTCTTTATAGGGACAGCCAGGCTAACATGGTTATCACAGAAGCTCAGTCCCAGCTGGCTTAGAGAACCCCTGGGGATCACTGTCCAAAGCTGTCTGTCTTCTCACTGATGACCAGCATAGCACATGCCCTGTCTGTGGATTGTCAGTGGAGCAGTGGAAACCTTGGGCGGGACTCCGGTAAAGCTTTTCTCATTTGCAAGCACCAGAAATCAACTTGACAAATTTAAATCATAAGAGAGGTGATTAATAGAAAGATAAGGATATAGAAGTATGCTGGCAAAATCCAAAAAGAATATCTGGCATCTTTGCAAAAGATCAGGAAACTTCTCTCTAGATAACACCTTTACAATGAGTCAATTCCAAAGACTTCTCTTTGTCTCTATATTATATGGTTCACATTCTAAAGAGAGACAATCTGATTGGATGAGGCTCCACCATGATGCAATGAGATGTTTCCAGAGAAATTACCATGTGGTTGCCTGGACTGAACCAGGCAACCACAGGGTAATTTAAGGAACTTAAAACTCATCCTCAAATTAATTAAAAGTGTGCAGCATTCTGTTGTAACCAGCTCTCATATGCTCACTCAAAAAAAAAGTTTTTAAGTGTCAAGAAAGAGAAGCTTATAATGAAAGAGCTCCCTGAAGCATATCTGCAATGTCACTGCCCTGACAACATAATATTCTTTGCTTCTGAAAAATATTTTTGAGAAATCATTACAGATGATGCAGACATTCCCTGGGGAGAATTCAACATGTAGTTTTCTTTACCAGAGTTATTCTTGTCATGTTATATTATTGCTAGAAGAATTTTAGTTTAGGAGATAGAGTTTGGGTTATTTTGCTTTGTTTCTTTAAAGAACTTTAAATGGGTTTTGAGTGAGGGCTTAGATATGTTTACCATTTTCCTCTGAGGCTTTATATTTTTAATTTAGTTGTTGCACAAATGACTTTGAAAATCTATTACCCAAGTAATCTTCTTAACATCTTAGGTCACATGGTAAGTCATAAACTCCTCGCAGGCTTATTGGGTATTCTGGAATAGCTGTCTTAGAGGAGTCACTTGAATTGCACTTTCCAATAGGACAGTTCCAACTCACTGAATTTTTTTAAATCAGTGCTCAAATGAAAACTCTGCAGAATCGCTTCCTAGAGTCAAATACAGTGGAGCCTCCATAGCTGACCACCTCCCTACATTGACCACCTCAAGTCTAGCTTTCTTAAACCAGACATGCACCACTTATACATATCAGTACAAAAGGCCTACTTCCTTATGTTGACCACCTTCATATGTTGACCACTTTGTTTACAGTCCCTTGGGTGGTCAACTTACAGAGGTTCTAATGTATTTAATAGAGGGTTGTTTTTTTTTAAATCATTGCTTTAAAAGGCTATGAGGTGAGGTCTATAAGAAAAGGAGCCCAGGGTGGCACCTGTGGCTCAAAGGGGTAGGGCGCCGGCCCCACATGCCAGAGGTGGTGGGTTCAAACCCAGCCCTGCCCAGAAACTGCAAGAAAAGGACCCCAAAAGAAGGATATCAACTGGGAGTATTTAGTGTATACCCTCCTTTCCAGGCCTATGTATAATCAGCGGAGAGTCAAGAGTCAGGGACAAGTCATAGGTATGTTACAGAGTCAGGGGTCTTCAAACTGCGGCCCGCAGACCACATGAGACGGTGTGATTGTATTTGTTCCTGTTTTGTTTTTTTTACTTCAAAATAAGATATGTGCAGTGTGCATAGGAATTTGTTCATAGTTGTTTTTTTTTTAAACTATAGTCCGGCCCTCCAACGGTCTGAGGGACAGTGAATTGGCCCCCTGTTTTAAAAGTTTGAGGATCCCTGTTTACAGACTTTAGGGTGACGCATGACAAACAGAAGAACCAATTGCAAATTATTGAACCCACCCATCCTCACCCCCTGCCAAGGTATATTAGGTATAGGACAGGTAGCCTAAATCTCTTACAGGGAAGAGCTGTGAACTAAAACTACTCATTGTGTTTTTTGTGCTGAATGCTTATGAGTATTATTTAACCATTTTCATATTTAATCTAAAAAATTAGTAGTTTTTTAGATTACACACATTTTATAGTTGTGGAATAAAACTTTGATTTGAACCCAAAGATTCTGGTTCTACAATCTACATTCTTAACTACTACGCTGTGCTACTTCAAGAGGGAAAGCTAGTGCAATTGGTGATGAAGAGATAATACATAATGTATGTAGTACTTAGGATGGACCAAGCGTGGAAGGTGATCAGCAGAGAAGGGTAGAGATGTGCCAGATGGTAGAAACAGTGTGAATAAAGGCAGGAAAGCGTGGGGCAAGTTGAGGGAGCACAGTCTGACTTGTGTAGAGGTGCTATTCAGTAGAAATATAACGTGAGTCATAATGAGTCATTTTAAGTTTTATAATAGCCACATTTTAAAATGTCTTTAAAGTGAAATTAGCTTTAAAAAAATATTGCATGTAATCTAATATGCATAAATATTATCACTCCAAAATTTATTATTGAAATATTCTACATTCCTTATTCTTACCAAGTCTCAAAACCTGACATGCATTTTATACTTACAGCTCTCAGTTAAGACTGGACACATTTCAACTGCTCAGTGACCACATGTGGCTCATGGCTGCTCTATGGGGCAGTGCAAGTCTAGTCTATTGGAAAAGTATGATTGGCTGATAAAGATTAAGCCTTGAATGCAAGCCTGAGACATTTGGAGACAGGTTGGCCAAGGGGAGGCACAGAAGATATTTGAGTGACACAGTGGTAGTCATCAAGAAGAGTGGACAGGGGAAAGCTAGGATGGAATAAGAGGAAACCATTAGAAGACTCCAGAATAGGCAAAAGTAAAGAAAGAATGCCCAAGAGTGGTGGGGGCAGGAAGCAAGAGACAGTGTGAAAACAGAATCCACCAGAGATCATTCAGTGGTAGAACAGAGGAAATAGTCAAATAATAGTGAAGGGGGAAAAGTAGTGTAGTCATTAAATGCAGAGGACCAAGGAGACAGGAAAACTGCCCTAAAAGGCTCCAAAGCTCATGGAGGAAAGGGAGCCGAGGGGCATCCAGAAGCTGAATGAGCACACACCCTCAGCAAGCTGCTGGCTCTGTTCACAGGCTGAGTTTTCGCAGGAAGAAAGCGGCTCCTGCAGTAGGGTGATCCTGGAAGCCCCCAGATGAACAGTGCTAGTGTGATTTGATTAATAGAGGACACAGCACTAGATAAGGGATGAAAGAAATGGCTTATGTTTTAGCCCAGATCTACCTCTGAGTTGCCTTGTGGATTTAGGGAAGTCATTTCACCTTTCCTAACTTAAGAGTCTTCCCATATAAAGTGATAGGTTGGACCAAACAACTTAAATGCAGCCCTGCCACTCTGACTGCTTAAGCCTAATACAGAAAGTAGAGAATAGTCAAATAATCTGAAACACTTGGTTGTATTTGTAAGGAGTGTTCCAAAATTTTCTGATGTAAAGCTTAACGTTTTTGGATATTCATCTCTATTGACTTCATGTTTCAGGTACCGAAGCCTCAGCTCCCTCTTGGTAAATGCTGCAGGCAATGGGCCGATAAGTGAAGATATTCTCTGCAATGAAGTTATCATATAGACCTATGCCTTTAAAAGCTCAAAGATTTAAAATAATTTGAAAAGAGAAAGGCTAGTTTTATTTCATTCCAAGATAAAAGCAAGTTTATTATAATTACTGAGCAGCTTTGAAAAGAACATAAAAATTCTTAAGTTTCTATTAAATGTAGACCTTAATAAATTTTAAAAATGAATATTCTTTTGAATTTAAATAATTAAATAACCCCCTGCCCATTCCAACAATTTCATTAGACAAAAAAGCTCTGACCATCTCTGATCTGTCTCTTTTTTCCCCCTTTCCTCTGATTCTGTAATGTTTTAAAATTCAGGATGTAGCCCTAGCAATAAACTAATCATCTGTGTAAAATGGATGGATGTTTGTAGGTTTCTTAAATCAATAATTAGATGGCCTTTTTAAACAATTAGAAGGTAGTGAGTGGCACCTATGGCTCAAGGAGCATATACCAGGGTTGGCGGGTTCAAACCCAGCCCCTGCTAATAAAAACTAAAAAAAACAACAAAACAACAACAACAACAAAAAAAAAACAATTAGAAGGTAGTGAATATTTCATTTCACTTCTGCCGTGTTTGGGGCAGAAGGAAAGGTAAAACGTTCGCTAATGTGCCTAAAGACCCGACCCCAGGCTGGTGCTGGTTTCTTCTCTAGTTCTCCTCTCCTGGCCCAGCTTAGCCAGTGGACACACGAAGGCCGTCCTGCCCTGGGAATCATCTTGCACCCAAGCTCTGAAAAAACAAGAGAAGATAAAGACCCTACAGTAATAATTTGCTTTATGCAATGCCTGTCTATTAAACTGTATTTTTCATTCACCTAGAAAGTTTACAATTTATTTATTTACTTATTTTTAAGAGACAAAGTCTTGCTCTGTTGCCCCAACCAGAGTGCAGAGGCATCATTATAGCTTGATGCAACCTCAAACACCTGGGAAGCCATCATCCTGCCTCAGCCTCCTGAGTAGCTGGGACTAGAGGTTGGAGATGTGTGCCACCACATCTGGCTCATTTTTCTTTTTTTAGTAGAGTCAGGGTCTCACTTGTGCTCAGGCTGGTCTCAACTTCGGAGCTCAAGTGACCATCCAGCCTCAGCCTCCCAGAGTGCTCAGATTACAGGCCTGAGCCACCACCCCTGCCGGAGAGTTTGCAATTTAAAGGAACTCTGGATAAATCCTCCTAGAGAATAAAGAATATTCTGATAATACAAATGTCTCCCAATTTGGTAGGTTTTTATAAGCAATGATTTCCAAATCTTTAATTTCCTTGAAGGGAACAGTAGAGCCCTCCTGACTGAAGCTCTCCCCCTAACAAGCCAGCTGGACAAACCAGCTTCTTCCAAGGTCATCTGTTATTAAACTCAAAAGAAGAAAAGAGGGACCCAACCCCCATCCCTGAGTAACCCAAGATGCATTAGAAACCATGAGGGAGGGCATGATATAGTGACATTATCTTCTTTAAGGTAACTGGACTTATCTGAATGCTCTTTACTTCTATATTCTATCCAGAATCCCCATTGCTGGATTCTGACACAGCCCTGGGAGCCTGGCAATTAGAGTTGGCTGGGAAGGGGATCAAATCAGGGGCCCAAGTGAGAGGACCCCTTCAGAAGGCTCTCTGAAGACAGGAATGTCCTTCTGAGTAGGCCCATCTTGAGACAAGGGGGCTGCGCCTTTATTCTTTGTCCAGTCACTGGCTGAGCGCTATCCAGGAGAGAGGACACAATCTTGGGTGAAATAGCTATCTTAATCTGAGGGCATACTTCCAGGAAAGAAACTCTAGCTGAAAGTTTCAGCTACCCACCCTCCC
>CAUYPK010055469.1:0-29638 GCA_963574355.1 Loris lydekkerianus
TCCCATTTCATTGTGGGCAAGAGACATGAACAGAAGCTTCTCTGAAGAAGACAGGTGCATGGCCTACAGACACATGAAAAAATGCTCATCATCTTTAATCATCAGAGAAATGCAAACCAAAACTACTCTGAGATACCATCTCACTTCAGTAAAAGTAGCCCACAACACAAAATCCCAAAACAACAGATCTTGGTGTAAATGTGGACAAAAGGGAACACTTCTGCACTGCTGGTGGGAATGCAAGCTAGTACATTCCTTTTGGAAGGAAGTTTGGAGAACACTCAGGGAACTAAATGTAGACCTGCCATTTGATCCTGAAATTCCTCTTCTAGGTGTATACCCAAAGGACCAAAAATCATTTGGCAATAAAGATGTTTGCACCACATTGTTTATTACAGCTCAATTCATAATTCCCAAGTCAGGGAAGAAGCCCAAGTGCCCATTGACCCATGAATGGATTAATAAATTGTGGTATATGTATAACATGGAATATTATGCAGCAGTAAAAAAAAATGGAGACTTTACCTCCTTTATGTTTACATGGATGGAGTTGGAAAATATTCTTCTTAGCAAAGTATCTCAGGAATGGGAAAAAGAAGTATCCAATATACTTAGTACTACTGTGAAACGAATTTATAATCACTCACACTTGCATATGAAAAATGAAACACAACTTTAGGCTATGATGAAGGAGGAAAGAGGAAGGTGAGGGATGGGGAGGGGGTGGGAGGGATAGTAGGGGATAGTAGGGGGACCACGACTATGGAGCACATTGCAAGTACAAGTTGGTTCTATCATGTGTAGAACACAAATGTCCCAATGCTATAATTGGGTAAATGAGATGAAAGCTATGCTGATTAGTATGATGTAAGCACTCCAATTTGTACAAATAATCAACTCACTGAAATGGGCATAAATGTATTTATGATCTATGTACAAAAGACTTAATAAAAAAATGGATTCAGCAAAAAAATAAATAAATAATAAATACATGTCTTAACCTCACATTCAAGAGTGTCATGACCTCCCTCCCTCAATTGATCTATCCAACCCCTATTTTTATACCTGTCTCTGCCATCATGAACTTATTTTATCATATAATCCTGCTTCTTAGCTTTAATACTGATTTCCTTCTTCAAGAAGCAGAGCACCATGTGTCTGTTCACCTCCTTACTCATCTAAACACTACTGTCCTCCATGCCCCAAATCTTGTCTGAGGTTTAGAGTTATTTTGCATTTGAAACCCAGTAACTTCTGCTGGGTTTTCCTTTTTCATCTTTAACTCATAATATTTCATTATTTTAAAAAAATTACTCTCTTAATTATCCATATTTCTAACTTTCCTTAAAGATGATTGAGGATAAAGGCCACATAAGTTACCCTTTCATCTTCCTCTTCCATCTATGAAATTATGAGCTACTGAGGCCTGTACTTGTCTCCAAACTGAGTCTGATCACTTCTCCAAGCTATAATTTCTACATATGTGAAATGCAAATAAGTAGTGCCTACTTCATGTAATTATGAAGATTGAGAAATCTATAGAAATTTTGCTATACTCAATAATAACTAAAATTATTTTTGTTATATTATTACTACTCTTTCCTCTTCTTCTTTTATTCTATGCAATGTTTTAAGATATTGCAGTTAAGACATTTAAGATCCCAGATAGGAAAAGGCCATTGTTTTAAAATTTGAGAGATGGTGGTCACAGCAGGCACCTTTCCATGCAGGCCAGGAGCAGCGATTTCAGTCTCACCTGCAGACGGTAATTCTACGCTTGGAACTGGCCCAGGATATTCCGCACTTCACAGGAACTGTTGTCGGGAGAATTTGTGAAACCTGCCTGTGAAGATTTTTTTTTTGAGATTGGTGGAATCAATAGTTTGGCAGGGTCTAAGAGCCAAGTGGGTAATCAGGCAAGCACCAAGAACAATCTAAGCCTGGAAACCACTCATATCGCCACCAGGTGTCCAGAAAGTATATTGCAATACAAATACATTCCTATTAAAGTCAATTCCTATGGCATACATATAGTTGTATGTATGTATATATATATATTGTTGTTGTTCTTGCCTTTTTTCTTTCTCTGCTTGTTCTTTTTGCCTTTTTTTCATTTTTTCTTTTTTCTTTCTTGTAGGAGTTATTGTTAAAAAAATTTTTTTTTAATTATTTTCTTTCTCTGCTTCCTTTTTTTTTTTTTTTAGACAGTCTCACTATGTCACCCTCAGTGGAGTGCTGTGGTGTCAACCTCTAACTCTCATGGGCTGAGTGGTTCTCTTGCCTCCACCTCCCAGGTGGCTGGGGCTGCTGGCATCAGCCACTGTATCCAGCTGTTTTTTGTTTGTGGTTGTCATTGTTGTTTGGCGGGTCCTGGGCCAGGTTCAAGCTCCCCAGCTCTGGTGTATGTGACTGGTGCTCTGGTCCCTGGCCTACAGGCACTGAGCTCTCCCCTTCCTCTTATGCTTGCTGAGAGTGCTTACATCAGGCTATTCAAGTTATTTTTCTTTGTTTTTGTTTTTGATTGTTTGTTTGTCTATTTATGTGTTTGTGTGTCTATTTGTTTGTCTTTTGTTCATTTTGTTTCAATGTGCCTTGTGTTCTGATAAATCCTCTGGTTGGCTATTTTCCCTAACTCCAATTTTTATATTCAACAAGAGCAAAGGGGGGTAGGGTATGATAGTCAACTGAAGCCAGCTTTCAACAGAAGCTCCCATTCAGAGGGAGAGATAATGACCAGAAGGAACCCAACAAAGCTGAGGGATGGGAGCTGAGCTGAGAGAAGAGACTGATAATTGTACATCTTCTCAGCTGAGGCAAGCTGTGACTCCAAAGAAACAAATTTCAAGTACAGAACCCACCCCAAAGAGGACATGTGTCCTTCCTCTCCCCCAAGGGAGTTGCTTGCTTGCTGTGGGATCCCTACTAGTGAGTGGTTAACTGAGGTTCTCTTCTCTCACTCCACGGAAGCAAGTTGCTGGAAGCTGGGACTCCTTCTCCAGAGAGTCCCTGCTGTGAGCCTGGGCATTCTCTTGTCTGGCATGAAGGTTGAACAAATATTTTCCCTGCCACTTTGAACTCCCCCAAAGTTGCCTGGCCTTTGAGGCTTTGACTTCCCTTTGGCCCAAATCCCTGGCACATTTGCTCATTGGAGGGAACTGGGCCACAGCCCTGTGGGGTTACCAGTGCCTGGGTGTGATGGAGGTGCAAAGTGGGGAAGGAGGCACCAGTCCCCCTGGACTATTTTGCTTGGTGGGCTTTTCTGACTCCATAGAGAACCAGAGTGAGTTACATTTGAGTTGCCAGTTGACCCCCACTACCTAGAAGCTGAAGACATTTTGAACTCTCCCACCCGATCGGTGTTTGTGTTGACTGGGACAATTAGTTTGGAACTCTTGACCTGGGCCAATCACCTGGGGACCACCAAGGTTGTACCCTGGTTGTGTTGTTGTGGGAGTGTGGGACAGCTTATATATCTCCACAGCTGAGATTTTAGCTCAAACCACTGATTCACTAGGATTAGACAGAGACTAGCTGAATACAGGTCAGAGCCATCTAGCCCCATCACACCAAGCAGGTCACCAGAGTTTCAGGCTGTAGTACTGAATGGGAACTTTGTAAAGCTCTAGGGGAAAAGCTGCAATCACCAGTCCCAGTTCTTCGGTTAATTATAGGCTGGTTAATTATAGCTCCAGGAGCCCTCAATTCAATTTCACCTTACCAGCTTCTCTAGCCAAATGGTGAAAAATAATCAGGGGGCAGAATCAGTGGGAAAACTCTGGCAACATGAATAATCAGAGTAGATCAACTCCCCCAAGGAATGACAAAGGAGACACACAAAAGACCCCATTCATAAACAAATAGCTAAGATGTCAAAAATCGAATTCAGAATTTAGATTGCAAATAAGATGAAAAGAATGAAGGTAAAGTTAGAATTAGAAATTCAAGAAGCAATTCAAAAGTTGTCTCAAGAATTCAATGAATTTAAAGAAAAATTCACCAAAGATTTTCATACATTGAGGCAAGAACTTGGAGCTCTCAAAGATCTGAGAAATACAGTAGAATCCCTCAGTAACGGAATGAAGCAGGCAGAAGAAAGACATTGAAGACAAAGCTTTTGAATGCTCCCAAACACTCAAAGAGGAAGAGAGGTGGAGAACAAAAATGGATCATTCCTTGAGAGAATTGTGGGACCACTCCAAAAGAGCAAACATTCACCTCATAGGAATCCCTGAAGGAAAAGAGGATGGTCTGGAAAGCACAGATACTCTACTCCAAGAGATAATCTAGGAGAACTTCCCAAGCATGGCAAGAGATACTGAAATTCAGATAGCAGACAGTTTGAATCCCAGCATGACTCAACCCAAACAAGCATTTTCTAGACACATTGCAATTAACTTCACGGAAGTTAATATAAAGGAGAAAATCCTTCAAGCAGCCAGATGTAAGAAAATCATAATCTACAAGGGGAAGAATATTAGAATGACTGCAGATCTCTCTGATGAAACTTTTCATGTCAGAAAAGGATGGTCATTGACCTTCAATCTCCTAAAACAAAACAACTTTCAGCCCAGGATCCTGTATCCAGCTAAATGAGTTTCATTTATGATGGAGAAGTTAAATACTTTAATGACATACACACATTGAAGAAATTTGCCATAACCAAACCAGCTCTTCAGGATATTCTCAGAACCATCCTTCATAATGACCAGCACAATACTCTACCACTAAAGTAAACTCACTCTGAAATTCTTGATCAAAACCCAATTTCCACAGTGGTGAAAAGATTTAAAATACCCACTGGACTTTCAAAAAACTTGACACCCAAAATATTACCAGGCTTATCAATACTCTAAATTAATGTGAACAGCTTAAATTGTCCTCTTAAGAGGCATAAGTTGGCTGACTGGATACAAAAACTCAGGCCAGATATGTGCTCCATACAAGAATCTCATCTTATCTTAAGGATAAATATAGACACAGGGTGTCTTCACAGGGTGAAGGGATGGACGTCTGTAATCCAGGAAAATTGAAATCAAAAGAAAGTAGGGGTGGCAATGTTATTTGCAGATACATTAGGCTTTAAACCAACAAAAGTAAAAAAAGACAAGGACGGTCACTTCATATTTGTTAAGGGAAACACTCAACATGATGAGATGTCAATTATTAACATTTATGCATCCAACCAGAATGTCCCTTGATTTATAAGGCAGACCCTCACAGACATGAACAATTTAATATCTTCCAGCACCATAACAGTTGGAGATTTTAACACCCTTTGGCAGTGTTGGATAGGTCCTCCAATAAGAAAGTAAGCAAAGAAATTTTGGACTTAAACGTCACCGTACAACAATTGAATTTAACAGACATCTATAGAACCTTTCATCTTAACAAATACACATTCTTTTCATCAACCCATGAAACAGCCTCCAAAATTGATCACATCTTAGGTCACAAGTCTAACCTCAACAAATTTCAAAGTTCAGAAATTATTCCATGTATTTTCTTGGATCGTCACTCAATAAAAGTTGAACTCAGCAGGTACCTACATACTCAAACAAAGACATGGAAACTAACCTTAAGCTGAATGATAGTTAGGTCATAGATGATATTAAGAAGGAAATTGCCAAATTTTTGGAACAAAACAGTAATGAAGACATGAATTATCAGAACCTGTGAAATACTGCAAAGGCAGTCCTAAGTGGGAAATTTATAGCATTGCAACCCTTCCTCAAGAGAATGGAAAGAGAGGAAGTCAACAACTTAATGGGACATCTTAAGCAACTGTAAAAGGAAGAACATTCCAATCCCAAAACCAGAAGAAGAAAAGAAGTAACTAAAATTATAGCAGAATTAAATGAAATTGAAAACAAAAGAATTATTCAAAAGACCAATGAATCAAAAAGTTGGTTTTTTGAAAAATTCAACAAAATTAATAAACCTTTGGCCAACCTAACCAAAAATAGAAAATTAAAGTCCACAGTATCATCTTTCAGAAATGACAAAGGAAAAATAATAACAGACACCTCAGAAATTCCAAAAATCCTTAATGAAGGCTTGGTGCCTATGGCTCAAGTGGCGAAAGCACCAGTCACATACACCTGAGCTGGCAGGTTCGAATCCAGCCTTGACCAACAAACCACAATGACGGCTGCAACCAAAAAATAGCTGGGTGTTGTGGTGGGCACCTGTAGTCCCACCTACTTGGGAGACAAAGGCAGGAGAATAGCTTGAGCCCAGGAGTTGGAGGTTGCTGTAGCTGTGATGCCACAGCACTCTACCCAGGGCGACAGCTTGAGGCTGTCTCAAAAAAAAAAAAAAAAAAAAAAAATTCCTTAATGAATACTACAAAAAACTTTATTCTCAGAATATGAAAATCTGAAAGAAATTGACCAATACCCGGAAGTATGCCAACTTCCAAGACTTAATCAGAAAGAATTGCAAATGCTGAACAGACCTATATCAAGTATTGAAATAGAATCAACTATACAAAATCTCCCAAAAAAGAAGAGTCTGGGACCAGATGGCTTCACATCAGAATTCTATCAAACCTTTAAAGAGCAACTAGTACCCATATTACTTAACCTTTTCCAAAACATCAAAAAAGAAGGAATACTTCCCAACACATTCTATGAAGCAAATATCACCCTGATCCCCAAACCAGGAAAAGACCCAACAAGAAAAGAAAATTATTGACCAATATCTTTAATAAACATAGATGCAAAAATATTCAATAAGATCCTAGCAAACAGAATCCAGCTACACATCAAACAAATTATACACCATGACCAATTGGGTTTTATCCCAGGGTCTCAAGGTTGATTCAATATACATAAATTCTACAAATATAATACATCATATAAACAAACTAAAAAACAAAGACCATATGATTTAGATGCAGAAAAAGCTTTTGACAATATGCAGTATTGTTTCATAATCAGAACACTTAAGAAAATAGGTATAGAAGAGACTTTTTTTAAACCAATAGAGGCCATCTACAGCAAACCCACAGCCAATATCATATTGAATGGAGTAAAATTGAAAACTTTTCCACTCAGATCAGGAACCAGGCAAGGTTGCCCACTGTCTCCACTGCTTTTTAACATTGTAATGGAAGTCTTAGCCATTGCAATCAGGCACGAGAAGGCAATCAAGGGTATACAAATAGGGTCAAAGGAGATCAAACTTTCACTCTTCGTTGATGACAGATTTTATACCTGGAATACCCATGAGACTCAACTACAAAAACTGTTACAAGTAATCAAGGAATACAGTAGTGTCTCAGGATACAAAATCAATACAAAATCAAAATATACTCGAGTATAAGCCGAGTTTTTGTGCCGAAAATTTGTGCCGAAAAACCCGAACTCGGCTTATACTCGGGTCATACAGATAATTTGATTTGGTACACTTAGCTTAACAGGTAATCAAGCTAAATCACAAAGGTTAAAATCCTTCAAAACTGGATTCCTCCTCATCATTATCTGTATGTCCAAACAGAGCTTCAGCTGTATCTGATGTGAGGGTATCAGCATTTAACCTACTGATTTCTCAATTATTGTAATTGTTTTGGGTATATATTTTTTATTTTTGAAATTTACCAGTGGCTGCTGCATTTTCCACCTCAGCTTATACTCGAGTCACTAAGTTTTCCAAGTTTTTAGGGTAAAATTAAGGGGTCAGCTTATACTCAGGTTGGCTTATACTCGAGTATATACGGTACTCACAAATCAGTAGCTTTTATATATTCCAATAATAGTCAAGCTGAAAAAACAGTCAAAGATTCTATTCCCCTTAAAGTTGTGCCAAAGAAGATGAAATATTTGCGAATTTACCTAACAACAACATGGAAGATCTCCATAAAGAGAATTATGAAACTCTGAGAAAAGAAATAGCTGAAGATGTTAACAAGTGGAAAATCATACCATGCTCATGGCTTGGAAGAATCAACATTGTTAAAAGGTCCATATTACCCAAATCAATTTACAAATTTAATGCAATCCCTATCAAAGCACCACAGTCATACTTTAAAAATCTGGAAAAAATAGTACTTTGTTTTATATGGGATCAGAAAAAAAAAAAACCCTCAAATAGCGAAGACATTACTCAGAAATAAAATAAATCAGGAGGAATCATGCTACCAGACTTCAAACTATATTATAAATCTATTGTGATCAAAACAGCATGGTACTGGCACAAAAATAGAGAGGTAGATATATGGAACAAAATTTAGAACCAAGAGATGAACCCAGACACTTATCATCATTTGATCTTTGATAAGCCCATCAAAAATATAAATTGAGGTAAAGATTTCCTATTTAACAAATGGTGCTGGGAGAACTGGCTGGCAATTTATAGAAGACTGAAATTGGACCCACATCTTTCACCACCGACAAAAACTGACTCTCACTGGATAAAAGATTTAAACTTAAGACATGAAACTATAAAGATTCTTGGAGAGAGTGCAGGAAATACTCTTGAAGAAATTGGCCTGGGAGAATACTTTTTGAGGAGGATGCCCTGGGTAATTGAAGCAAGACCAAAAATACATTACTGGATCTGATCAAAGTAAAAAGCTTCTGCACAGCCAAGAACACAGTAAGTAAAGCAAGCAGACAGCCCTCAGAATGGGAGAGGACTTTTGCAGGTTAAGCTTCTGACAAAGGTGTGATAACCAGATTCCAGAGATTAGCAAGAAAAGAATAAGTAATTCCACTTCATTGTGGGCAAGGGACTTGAACAGAAGCTTCTCTGAAGAAGATAGGTTCATGGCCTACAGACACATGAAAAAATGCTCATCATCTTTAATCATCAGAGAAATGCAAATCAAAACCACTTTGAGATCTCATCTAACTCTAGTAAGAGTAGCCCACATAACAAAATCCCAAAACTACAGATGTTGGTGTGGATGTGGAGAAAAGGGAACACTTCTGCACTGCTGGTGGGAAAGTAAACTAATACGTCCCTTCTGGAAACAACTCAGGGATCTAAAAGTAGACTTACCATTTGATCCCACAATTCCTCTAGTAGATATATATCCAAAAGACCAAAAATCACTTTATAACAAAGATATTTGCACCAGATTGTTCACTGCAGCTCAATTCATAATAGCCAAATTATGGAAGAAGCCCAAATGCCCATCAACCCATGAATGGATTAATAAATTGTAAATTTATTATACAATTTATTATAAAATGTAAATAAATTATAAATAATATATATACTATGGAATATCATGCAGCCTTAAAAAAGATGGAGACTTTACTCTTTTATGTTTATATGGATGGAGCTGGAACATATTCTACTTAGTAAAGTATCTCAAGATTGGAAGAAAAAATATTCAATGTACTGAGTACTATTATGAAACCAATTTACAATCACTCACACTTTCATATAAAGAATAAATCACAACTGTGGCCCAGGATGAAGGAGGGACAAGTAGGGGGATGAGAGGGAAGAGGGGAGTTCAGATCAAGGGAGGGTGAATGGTGGGATCACACCTATGGTGCATATTGCAAGGGTATGTGTCGGATCTATTAATTATAGAGTATAAATGTCTTAACACAATAATGAAGTAAATGAGATGAGGTACATATTAATCAGTGCCATGTAAGCATTCCTAATTCTATATGAAATCAGCACATTGTACCCCATAAATGCATTAATGCATACATGATCTATGTATTTATGATTTAATAAAAAAAGAAAAAAGATATTAAGG
Organism: Loris lydekkerianus; assembly: GCA_963574355.1. Taxonomy (NCBI): domain Eukaryota; kingdom Metazoa; phylum Chordata; class Mammalia; order Primates; family Lorisidae; genus Loris; species Loris lydekkerianus. The sequence goes on from CAUYPK010055469.1 coordinate 9,719, forward strand.
AAATTACTCAAAATTTTAATTATTGTTATAAGTCCAACACAAATATACAATATGCAATGACTATGTGTAACAGAGCACCTCACTAAATTTCTAGAGATTAACTTCAGTGAAAATTACATATAAAGTAGACAGCAAGATTTAATAGGTGTTAAGTAAAAGTAGAATTGGCAAAAGGAATGTTCCAAGTTGAGGCAATGTCATGTTTAAAGGCTGTGAGGTAGAAGCAAGAAGGCTCTTAGCATGGCTCTTGTGCCCTCAGGGGCACAATGTAAGGGTATATGGGACACCCCCTGGGTGAAAGGCTCAAATACAACTTGCACTTCACCAAACACAAACAATGTAACCTAATCATTTGTACCCTCATCTTGATCTGAAATAAGAATAAATAAATAAATAGAATAATGATGATGCTATTTTAAATGTAGATGATGTTTTCCAAGTAGGAAAAAAATGCTAGAAAAACTAATATAAGTGATTTATTTTATTCTCAAAGTTATTCTCCCCTACTATCAAACATCATTCTACCTGTAAATGCTTACAAGGTTAAATGTGGTGTTGATCATTAGTCATCTGACTAAAGTTAAGAGTAGGCCAAGGATCGTCATTATTTAGGATTATTAGCTCACCCACTGGGAAGATGTCCTGTCTCAAGGCTACTAAAGAAAGCAATTCATATTTCTATCTCCCAAAACAAAACATCTTGAATTGTTGTCTTAGCCAAGTATGAACCTAGACTGAAGTTATAGTACAAGTTTCTTGTATTATAGGACAAACAGATTCTGGTCACCAAAGAATAATTAGATAATAGCAATGTGTAGGTATATCATAGATGTTTTCCACTGGTTTGCACAAAATTGTACATTGCTTTGATTGTAGTTTATGTGCTCAATCTACCCCAGTAAAGCTAGCAAATACCACATTGTAGAGAATTAAAACTGGTTTCACATTCAAATCAAGACAAGTAACGCAAGGAAATATTTCACAGAAACATAAAATTTCTTTAAGGGTTTGGAGCTCAATTTGTCTTCCTTATTTTATGCTTCTGAACATTAATTATTACAGGGCACTCACCCAGAAATACACAGGGGGATAAAGTGAACTGTGTTTAGGCTTCTTAGAAATACATTTGCTGTCATTAAAGAACCACATTCTTTTTCCATCTTAACCCAATTCACCTTGTCACTTTGTTATATTAAGGCATTTTCTAAATATTTTAGTGTCAAATAAAACCATCACCCTCATTAGCTTGAGGAAATGGGAGAAATCAAATTGATGAGAGATGTCAAGATTTCTAAGTTTTCGATTTTGATTGTGGCAAATAGCCCAACCCCATGCTACTCATTAATAGCAAAAGCTAACCTGTAATGCATGTGTCCATACACATTGTGTGCACACGTATGTGTATTTGTGTGTGTGTGTGTGTGTGTGTGTGTGTGTGTAATGGTGGTGCTGTTTTCAACTCTCCCTTAGGCATTTCATATTCAAGCTTTCTCAGCATTTTTCATTTGAGAAGTAATCATTTGGGGAAAGCATTAAAAACACAGCAAATGTCACTATAACATAAACAACATTCTTAATTGTCTAGCAATGTGCTTTGGCCTCGGACACCTGCACTCTAAAAAATAAACTAAGATTACATTCTCTTTTGAATCAACTATAACACATTTTTATGTCATTTTCTTGGTAATGGACTAAATATGCAAATCTTTGAGATAATCCCTACTCCAATACCGACAATAAAAAAAAAAAAATCCCTTGACTCAGGCAGAACCTGTTAATAAACTTCTCATAGAAGGTAATTATTGCTGGCCACAAATATCAGCCTTAATAGCATCCTAATAATAAGAAAATGTTACCAGGCCTCTGGAAGAGGCTAAATTCTAGTGAGTAAGCATGGAAAAAGAAGATAAGATTTTGGCCAAAACAAAAGTTCTAAGAAGACTGTAGGGGGCTTATATTTTGAGGAAAGAGCAGGACAAAAGCATGAGGGCATTGATAATGAATCATTTTGAATTTTAAGACATAAAATTTGGCTTGCAAACTGTATGCTGGAATTGCATGTCCTCACTTCTTGGATGAGGACAAATCTCTTTTTAACTGCAGTGAACATTCAGCAGCTCAGGGTACAGCAAGATCATTAAATCAATGAGTCAGCTTTCAGAAGGAGTCTTATGATAATGAGCCACTTACAGCTCTCTCCCTTTGTAGCCCTCAGCCATCATTTTATTTTACTTTGCTCTTCTGACCTCAGCATCAATGCTTTCTTTTATTCCTACAAGGGTGATATTTTGAGAGTCGATTCAACCTTTAGCTGCACATTCTCCAACTCTGATTTTGGCCTGTAATGTCAAAGAATGTTCTCAAAGAAGAAAGCCAAAGGAATAAAAATTCTTGTTCAGTGTTTGACATTTTTTTTTTACTGACACTAGCACTTTCATTTGTGTAAATTGTTAGACAACTGAAACAATCAATCAACAATTATTTATTATACATTGGCTTTATTCAAGTCACCATGCAAGCTGCAGCAGGTACAAAGATGAATAAATCATATTCCCACCCTTGAAAGTATATAAAGTTGTCTCTCAATATCTGAGAGGGATTGATTCCAAGACCCCAACCAATACCAAAATCTGGGGGTGGTCAAGTGCTTGATATAAAATGTCATAGTATTTGCATAAAACCTACCACACATTCTCCCCATATATTTTAGATTATTTATAATATTAATGCAATGGAAATGTTTTATAAATAGTTGTCACACTATATTTTTATTTGTATATTTTTATTATTGTATTGTTATTTTTTATTGTTTTTTTGATCCTTCGTTGGTTGGATATTTTGATCCCAAAATATTTTTTGATCCTTCGTTGGTTGGATCTGCAAATATAGAATCCACTGATGAGGGCCAGCTATATAAAGAATGGCAAATTTGTGCACATATGCCATAGTTATTTCTCATGGAATACTGCAGATATCTCTAATACTTTGAATAAGATATCCTTCTGGCCTCTAGGATTACCTCAGAGTACTTCTTAATGGTTGAAATTAACACATAAGATGAAACTGATTTACCACTGATGATCCAGATGGAGAAATAGGATCATTATTAAAGAAAACAACCAATAGACAGTATAAAGTGTACCGTAAATGGATGACTCAGACGTGAAGCACCATAGGATTTCAAAGGAAGAATCACCCTCTGTGGATGAAAAGAAAGAAGTTTTCTGAAAGATTTAGAGCCTCTGCCAGCTTGCTTCAAAAGATAAATTGAATTCAGCTTGAGAGAACGAAGGAGAATATTTCTGATAGGAAGACTGGTAACAAAGATGCAGAGATGAGAATGAACGTTTGGAGGGTAGCTGGAAGTGAACCAGCTTGATGAGAGCGAAGATTCCTGTGGAGAACCGCAGAAAAGAGGACTACCAAGGAAGGTTGGGAGTCAACTGCAAAGGACCCCACATGGCAGACCTGGAGGCTTGAGCTTTTGTCAACTCTCATGTGAACTGGCTAGAATCCAAAGGTGGCTACAATTGGGTTCATCGCCCAAGACACCTGAAATAGAGTTTGTGTTACTTACTCCTCATGTATCCCCTCCAGCTCCAATTTCCGCCCTTCTCCACCTTGCTCTGTGGCCCAGAAAGCTAAACTCTTTGGAATATATCACTAGGTTCTCTCTTGCCCTCTGACTACTGGATAGTTTCATTAAGGCACCAGGAAACCATAGGTAGGATGAGAATGAAGTTGTTTACAAACCCTGTACCCTCTTTGCTAGGTTATCGTTTGGGCAATGGCTTGGCTCCTCTGCCTACAGTGCTGCTACACTGCTCATCAAGCTCCAGTAACACTTCTGCTCCTTGTCCCGCTGGGCATAGAGATGGTCGCAGCACCCTGCTGTTAGTTGCTTAGGACCTTAGCCGCCTTGTCGGTTAGCACCCTTAACCTGGTCACATCTCCACATATAGCCCCTTATTCTCCACTCAGTCAACATTTTGAGTGCATCATCTCTTTCCTGACAGGATTCTAACTGATCCAAAGGTCAACTTTTTGTTAAAGCATCATCAGCCATTTGTAATATCGGTTTTGCTCCACTTTGAAGCATTAAGAATTAAATGTCTCTGCACTAAAGAATTGGTGCCTTTTTGAAATTCTCCACCACTTCCCCCATAGACATGTTGCTGGTAAACATCTTAAGATAGGATGGAAAATAGGTTCATTCCAATCAGGAAAACTTTGCATTATTGATGAATAATGTCTGCCCTGGGTACAGTGCCTCTTTTTAACTTTTTTATTTTTTGCCTATCTCTATTGCCTATCTATATTTCCTCATACTGCCAAATGTCTTTTATGTGTGTGTCAAAGCTCTTTAGTCAAAGCTCTAGTGAAAATATTAGAAATGCTAGATTTAAGATCCACTATATTAATGACTTCTGCATGATTCTTAGCTCCTGAAGATCAGCAAATTAGCCAGCACTTTAGGATAGCCTGAAAGATCCTAGAGATGTATCTGAGAAGTATTTGCTGGCCCCTGGCCTTGATTGACACATGCTCCCTAAGCCCAATATTTTCCCCAGCCTCCTTCCTCATTAGGGCTGCCTTTATCACTTAGAGCAAAAGCTCCCATCTTGGGCCATGCTAAATAATGGAGTCTGAATATACCACAGGGAAAATTGCCTGAGTAGCCAATCTGGGTTTAACCAATTCTGAAGTTTCCTACATGTGTCTATTTAATAATTTAACATTGTTCCATCTATATGGGAGGAAAAAACTGATATCACTATTTCACTTTGCTATACATTTTATATAACTTGCCCCATCACCATGTCACTGTTCAATGCCCGTATGTCCATTCCTCTTGTGTTGCATCATCTGGAGCAATTTAGGATCCCCGCTAGGAATATGGTCCAGCCAAATTTTTCAAAGGGATTTATCTACAAGAATCTGATGCAGGATAGCCCTGACTTGTTTCTTGTGATTCCTAATGCATCATTTCTAGACTTTAACTTTTTATAGGTCCTAACTAGAACTACTTTGAAAGGTTTCTATCTTCAGAATTAAAATTACTTTGTTTGTGATTTGAGTAGACTAAATTGACCACTGCTTCATATTTTTTGGAAAAGAACTCAGAACTTTTTTCATCCACATTCAAGAATGACATCTTCTACCTTCTCTTAAAAAAAAAAACAGATTTAATACCATCTGGTTTGTTATATCGAAATGTTGTAGCAGTGTTCAACTCCAAGGAAATATAATAGACTCAGAAAACAGACATGTGAAAAAATGCTTTCATATGTATAGTCTCTGCTTCTGTCACCATAATGAAATTCTGGTGCATATCTTTTTAATTTTAAGTCTAAGAAGTCATGTATGTCTAATTAATTGTGCAAGGTAAATTTGACTCATCAAAATGCTATTGGGAAGGAATAGGTTTAGCATATCATTGAATTATCCAACTACATAGAGTTCAGTAGATATCAAAGAGGCTTTCAGCAAAATGATTTGCAAAGACAAGTCTTACATCATTTGAATTGCTGATACCTAGGGAATATTATTTATATACCCTTGATTCTCAATCCTTCTAATAAGCTGTAATAATCGACCTTTTGTTATAAATAAAAATGTAAGAGGCATTCACAGAAAGGCCAAACCAAAAAAAGCATGAGACTCCATTTCAATATTTTCTGATTAATTCCTTATAAAGTTACTTATAGAGACAAATTCCTGTTACTTTGAGAGTTTATGGGAAATGTTTCAACATTCTCATTTTCCATGTTTATATTATTTTGTCAGCCCTATCACAAGGCACATCCCACATCCAACAAATTTAGTTACTGGAGGAGATTGTGGCTAGCACTTTTGATACAACTAATGCTGTAAGTTAGCAAACCGTACATGATGCATATTTTCACTGCCTGACAACCAGCTGCAACAGCTTTTTGAATAGTCATTGTTATTCAACCAGCCAGCATACTCATCTTCTTGTCATTACACATTACTATTTCCAGTACAGGTACAATTCACCTATAAGAATTTTTTTTTTTTTTTTAAAGAATTTGAGGTCTTCTCAGATTGCATCAATCACCTGAGAACTTTTTATACCTTCTGACTCTGGTCTTCAGTTAGTGATAACCCACAGTGTTAGGCTTATCACTTTGAGCATGAACAAGCCTTCCAAGCCTAGCATCGCGCTTGCCATTTATCTAAAGATTCTGTAGCAACTTGACACTTTCAGCACGCCTTTGAGCCAAGAAATCATAAATGCTGGAAAATAGTCATCTATATGTATTATTCTTTCTCAGAGATGACACTATTGGGAACAACTTCAATACAACGGAGGGAAAAAAGAATCAAGCAAAGTAGCCAGTGCTGTCTCTTCTTCCTTATTAATGTTCTAAATGCCAAATGTTGCCTTAAGAGGGCAATTCTGAAAGCTAGGATATGAAGGAGCAGAGTGACCCATGTAGAGTGGACATTTAATAAATATTACCTGATTAAGTGAAGAGATGATAATAAGTCAGAGAGAAATAAGGTGCATTAGTTTCCTAGGTTACTATAACTAAGTATCACAATTAGATCACTTAAGATGGCAGAAATTTATTCTCTCAGCATTTCAGAGGCCAGAAATCCAAAATCAAGATGTCAGCAGGGCCAGGCTTGCTCTGAGACTGGGTAGAACCTTGGCTTGCTACTCCCTAACTTCCACTGGTAACCGCTGCATCTTTCTACCCTGACGTGCTGCAGTCTCTCTCCAGTCCTTTCCTCTGCCCTTCTGGGGTGCTGTCCTTGTGTGGCTGGTCTTCACGGCACTTTCCTCTGCTTACAGAGACACCGTCATATTGGGTTTAACTTGTTTACATCTGCGAAGACTCACTTCTAAATAAGGTCACATTCACAGGTGCTTAGGGCTTCAATTTATCCTCTGGGTGAAGACACTTCAACCCATAACACAGGGGTGCAGAAATGTGCACAGAATGGAAACTTGACTTAGAGCACTTCTGAAAATAATTCTTAATACTGATATGCTAACTGCAGTGATGCTTTCTAAGCCCACACGTTTGGGATGGGTCTCTGAAGGGCTTCTTTTGTCATCCTTATTTCATTACTTTCTACTTTTTATTTAATTTTCCCACTTTGTATTGGCAATGTTTTCTAATCATCAAAATCAATGGTCATTAGTTGCCAACTCCTTAAATTTTTTTCAGTTTGCAAATCTTCTGACCACCCATAAGAATGCACTCATTTTTGGTTCTCCAAAGCAAAGGGGTATCAAATTATTAAAGTACAAGATTAAAAAAAATACCCATTTGTTTACTTTCATTAAAAATTATCTGATCCATTCTATGATATTTTCTACTAATCCAAAACCTGTTGCTAATGATAAATACACAATCTATATAAAAATCTATCATCTAGGTCACTACCAAATCTATACTCTTTACTTTGGCCTTTCTCCTAAATTTTGGCACATACCTTTATGACCAACTGGATGTTCCAAAACTGCTCCTTGAATAAATTAGTTGATATCGTAGCATGCCCCAAATCAGACTTGCTATCTGTACTTTAATCTCATTTCTCATTTCGCAGGTGATAGAATTCCACTGGTGACAATGACTTCTTCTAAACAAATCAAACCAGAAAGTATAAAGTCATTTTGGACTGCTTTGTCCTCAATATTCCATTAACCTCAAGTATAGTACCCCATCCTTCACATAACACACAAATTACTAACTATGGATGGTGTTAGATGTTAATTTGATAGGCGTAATCATTACACATGTATACATATATAAAGCCATGTTGTATATCTTGAATATACAGAGGGTGCTAAAAAAATGTATAAATATCTTAATAAAGAAAATAATATGTATTAAAATTTTAATACTTGGGTGGTTCCTGTGGCTCAGTGAATAGGGCACCGGCCCCACATACCGACGGTGGTGAGTTCAAACCCAGCCCCTGACAAACTGCAACAAAAAATAGCAGGCATTGTGTTAGGTGCCTGTAGTCCCAGTTACTGGGAGTCTGAGGCAAGAGAATTGCCTAAGCCCAAAAGCTGGAGGTTGCTGTGAGCTATGATGCTACAGCACTCTACAGAGGGCGATGGAGTGAAACTCTGTCTCTAAAAAAAAAAAAAAAAAAATTTAATACTCAATATATACCCATAACAAAAGATAGATACAAGTCACATTCAGCACCTCTTGTAATTGCAGAAGTCAAATGTGAGTTGAATATTACAAATTTACGGGGGTTTTTTTTTTTCCTTTCTTAAAATGTGTATACATTTTCTGGCTCCTCTGGATATAATTTTTATTTGCCAATTATACCTCAGTAAATCTGGAAGAAAAGAACACATTAAATTAGTCTCTAAAACATGTCAGTCTATCACTAAATCTTTTTTTTTCTCTTTGTTCATCTGCTATATTATGGCCTGTGCCTCCTTTAATAAGTTATTGTGATTATATAGATATTTATCCTCCTCCACTACCATAAGCTCTTTGGTAATGGAAATTATCACTGGAATCATCTATGAGACATAGATCAGATTCTTGCACATAGATTATTAACTGAGAAGCACATCATGAGGGAAATAAAACAGCTTAAGATACTATGTTATAATTTTAATACCAAAGTCCAGTTTGTAAGAGTGATATTGTGCTCCTTAGCACCCTCCCCTCACTACTACCACCCCAACCATCCTTTGAATGTAATAATTCTGCTCACAAAGTCTTTCTACGCTTCCCTAACGATCACTGAAGAAGTGTCCATCGAGAGATCTTGAATGGCTAAACAGTCCTGTCACTGCTCTTCTGGCCATTCAGTAATGAAAGCAGCTGCTGAAATCCACTATTTGGCTGACCAATTATTGTTCTATTAACCAGAACAATATTATTTTTATAAAGCTATAAGTTAGTTCAATGGCCTTGAGGAAACTGTCACACATTATATCAGCAATGTCTGAGTCTTTGACAGACTTTGAAAAGGATCCATTACCAGGTTCAACCTTAAAGTAGCCAGAAATTACCATTTGGGTAGAGGATTGTCCCATATCTTTACCTTGTACCTGTATCTTTTCAGTTGTTCTTGATGTGTCTCTGGATATCTGAGTATATTCTACACTATAAATATTAATTGAGGATTTCTGACAAGTATTTCCGAGATTCCATGTCTCTTTGGTCTATTCTCTAACCTCTTTCTTACCAAGCAATCCAGTTGCAAAAGAGGGCTATATGGAGTATTCAGGCATCCATTTGATAAAAAACAAGTATGCTAGTCAGACAAATAAAGAATAAAATATTTTCACGAAACATGCTGCCAATAACAGCCTGTGCTTGCTTGCTTTCCTTACCATTTTAAAGGTCACCTAATCTGTTTCTCTATGTAAGAGGCAAAGCAATATATTACTTAGCTCAGACCAATAATTACATTTCAATAAAAATTTTGAGCTTTTAAAGGATCTTTGCATGTTTATTTTATTTCGCTGTCAAAACGATTGTATCAGTCAGTTAAATCAGGACTTCAGATCTACTACAAATATTACAGAAATAGGTATAAATTAAAGTTTATGCAAACATGGTAGGAGCTGGGCAAATTCAAGTCTAGAAAGGGAAAATAAGAGGATCAAAACAAATCATCAACCATGAGGTGCTAACTCAAACGGACAGGAGAAATGCGAAGGAAATACACAACCTGCAGATTCTAGGGAGTCCCCATCTTCTAGGAAACTTCTACTCTGGCTTCCTCTGGAAATTATCATCTCTGGGGCCCTGGAAACAAGTGTGGGTTCAGAGGCTTAGGACCACCATTGATCAGCAGCATCAGCACCAGGAGAAGGAGCTGGACACAAAGCAGGGAAGGAGTGACGACCCCCTGAGAGCCACCAGACACCTCTGTGTTGGCCCATTGCTATGTTGGCCCATCTCTTTGTTTGCCCCCTGACCCTTCTCAGGCAGCTCTGCTTCACTCCCACCTGCTTGTTGTCACGTGAGTTCCTCTTTGGACTCACTGTATCTTGGAACCACACAGGAAAGGTGATTCAGGTAAAGGTAGCTCCCAGTCATGGTCAGAACCAGCAATGCCAAGTCGATGCCACGCTGCTAAGATGTCATACATGAGATTTCATTATGCCCATTCTAAAGATAAGGAAATTAAGATATGGCTTATGGTGGTTTGGTTAATAAATGGTAGATTCAGGCAAATGATGTAAGAAATTTCTTCATGAAAACAAGAAATCTAAATGGCCAATAACTATATTTTATATCAATAAACTATAAGAATTAGATCTCATTTGGCACCCAAAGTAGAAAAAATTAAAAATTCTGACAGTACTGACACCATCCTTATAAATTTAATTAAAACCAAATTGCTGGAATTTTAATAAGGGCATAAGTCATGAAAAGGCAGAATTAGGTATTAATCGGCTCTTTTGTCATAGCCCATGCACTTAAAACTGTTTCCTGCTTAAGAGTCAGGCAGCCTTTTGTCATAAGGTCCTACAACTTCCCTTAGTCAGTCCTATAGATAAAATCTTCAGTGTTGGGCGGTGCCTGTGGCTCAAAGGAGTAGGGTGCCATCCCCATATGCCGGAGGTGGTGGGTTCAAACCCAGCCCTGGGCAAAAACTGCAAAAAAAAAAAAAAAAACTTCAATGTTAAACTTGAGAGTGTTTTCTGAGATATTTTCCATGCTCTGAATTCCAATGGGTATGCAGACACCAGTTGGTCCTGTGACCACTGCCAAGGAATTGACTCAAAACAAGAATGCGATTTCTACATCCTTAATAATTTCTTCCCCCCAACTTAACTAATCACTTACTCCCTAGCTTCCTGCCCACCAAAATTCCGTTAAAACCTCCAGTCAAGAACTCTTCGGGGCAGCAGATTCTAGAGCAGTAGTTCTCAACCTTCCTAATGCCACGGACCTTTAATATAGTTCCTGTGGGTCACAACCCACAGGTTGAGAATTGCTGTTCTGGGCCTCTTCCCATCTCCTGGTTTGACTACCCAACGATGTGAAACTTTGTCTACAGCAAGTCCTGCTATTTCAGAGCATGGTCTGTTCCTGCACAGCAAGAAAGAGAACCAGTGGTGTTATAGCAGCACCAAGTGTTGGGGAGGGTTTGGAAAAAAGAAACCGTCAAGGACTGATGTCAGGAATATAAATAGGAACAACTGCTTTGGAAAACAGTTTGGCATAATCTAGAAAAAGCACAGACACCCTAACCTATGACCCAGAAATCTCTCTCACACCTACGTCCCAGAAAATACTCTCATAAGTATAAGGTACCCTAGAGAAACATGTGCACACCAAGTATACATATATTAAAAAATTTTCAAAAATTTAACTTAAAATTGGAATCTAGACACATGTAAAAAACATATATATAGAAGACTAGGTAAATAAAATTTGACATATTCATACAATGGAATACTGCACAGCAAGGAAAATCTAGCTTTACACACACAAGAAATAAATTAATCTTATAAATTTAATAAAATAGTAATTATACATGTAATGGGTTAAATTTTCCAATCACAACACAGAAATTCTCCTCACATTGATCCTTAAAAAGAACTAGGAACAGAATATCCATAAAATACATACAGAAAAGAAATAATACAATGATATGCCAGGCAAAGATAGAATTTTAAAAAGTAGTAAATACAATATATGGAAAAATGAAATTCAAGGCAAAAAGCCTTCTTAAGAGAGCCAAAATAAATATTCATAAAAGGAAAAATAGATTAAGAAAATATAGGTATATATGTAATTAAAAACAAAAGCCTCTTCTGCTTTTGGTCTCAATGTTCTCTTCTTTATCATGAGTAAGCAAGGACTACTGAGCAAAGAAACTAGGCCTGCCTCATCTTTCTCTTTCCTTCTATGACATTATTTTTAGCATAAATGGTTGACTAATACAAGAAAGTAACATGAATAACAAAGGATATGATAGTGTTCCTGGGTCATTTATGTTTCTTATAAAACTGTTGCCTTCTTTCTGCATTCAGAGAATCTTAGATGCAAACAGACAGTGTGACTCTATGGCTGCCAGCACCCCTACTTACTCAGCTAGGAAGGTATCATGCTTACCCTGCATTTGCTTTAGTCTCACTGAACTCCCAACATCGTGGGCCTACCAGCACTCTGCCCACGAGGAACACTAAAATACTATATGCAAATGAAATGGCAAAGAACGATAAATGTGCATATTCCGTGGTTGTTCTCTAGTCACACACTCATCCACTGCACCACAAACTTCACTTGCAAAACTTAAGTTCAATAGCAAAATTTTTAAGAATTCACAGACAACAGCAGAGCATTAAACTAAGCACAAGTCTCTTCTGAGTGTGAAGCCTCAGTCAACTGCACAAGTCACACCTCCATGAAGCTAGCAGTGCCAAGATGACATCCCATGACATATTTTCATGAAGGAATGCATGATAGAGCCTCATAGAAAGGAAAACAAGAAAAAAAGTCAAATTAATATAGTAATTAGATACTTGAATCTATCAAGTAACAAACTCATTTTTTCAATGAGTGGTAATAGACTACACTAGTGGATTGTTTCTACATTTCTGATATGAAGATTCTTAGCAGGATTCATATTCTTTAACATAGCAATTCTACTTATGCTTATCTAAGGAAATATTTAAAAATTGCAAGCACAGTTTTGTGATTGAACAAGTTCATCACAGCATTATTTCTTCAGAAGGAAGAATTGAAAACAAATTTAATGCCCGAGAGTGGTCACCTAATTAGAAAATGTTTAATATTTCTAGGCTGTCATACAAAAGCATGTGTATGAAATATATTTGGTGTCATGGAAAATGACTCATACTATTTGATGGAAGGGTAGAAAATCATATACACATGATGTCATATCTGTATAAGTATATACACACTCACACATTTTAAAAGATTGGAAGGAATTCATCAAAACATTAATAGTACTACTGATCCTGGTAGTGGGATTACAGGTGATTTAACTTCTTTATATGTTTCCTAGTATTCTTTTCTTTTACCATCCTTAATTTCTTTTGAAAATTAAAAATGTGTATATATGAAACATCAATCACATGAAAGGGTTCAAATTAATTCTAAGCATTTTAAGACTTTATTGATATTATAGAATGCATTCATCTATGTCTTTTTCTCTTCATCCCTTCAATTGCTTTGTGAAATCAATTGCTTTTAGCTCATGTTATTGAGACTGAAAGACAGAGAAGAAATGGTGTGAAGGTAATGATGATTATATTGATGAACAAAAAAAAAGAGAGAGAGTCAGACACTCCAATAGATTCTATCATTGCTATTTTTTTACTTACATATAAAACTGAAGTTTCAATTGATGCTTGAGGCTCAACAGTTCTTACCTTACCTTTCAGCAAGATAAATTCTGGGACAAATGATACAATTAGGTACTTGAAATGCTGTAGAAATGGCCTCAGGGATGCTAATGCTGCTGTTGTATAAATTTTTTTTCCTAGTCATAACCATTATATTTTCATAGAATTTTAAATAGTATTTATTCTTATACATTTCCTAGTTTTTCTTAAATTCAAACCTTAGGAAGACAAATACACGACCCACAAATTTATCAATACTTGAATATTCATGACAAAGACACACACACTCCTGTTAATAAAAATCCAGAGTGGTCATTTCTAACTCCATACTTAATAGAAAAAGCAACGAATCTAATTTCTCAATTTATTCAAACCCACATGAGCCATTGCCCACAGAAAAATAGTTTGTAAATTATTGTGTAAAGAGCTTTAAGCTGTATTTGAACCTACAAATAAATAGAGAATGCATTATCTCCTATTTCCTAAATAGGTAAATATTTTAAGGGAGAAGATTCACACTGGAAATATTTAGGTCAAGATGACCTGTCCTTTCTGTGATGATTCAAATAGAAGGGAGTCTAAATTCCTGCACCACAGAATCTGCCTGCATTGCCTCCCCTCTAGCTGCTCAAGGTTAGAAGCAGCCTTGAAAATCATTGATTCCTTTGGCTCCCGAATGGATCCATTTATGCTGTGGTTTTAGTGGTTCTCTGTGAAATAAGTAAAATAGGGAAATATAATTTGAGTGTTTCAAGTTTATTTATTTTGAAATCCTATCCTTTAATCTAAGAAAATATCCTTTTAACTTTTTTGGTATTAAAATATCTTCTTTCATTAAAAGATAATAAAAAAAATAGATGGCTTTCTTCTTTTCTTTTTGAAGTTCTTATTGAGAAAATTGATGACTTGACATTGGTTTTCTTTGAAAATTGGCTGCCCCTGAAGATCTAAAGTCTGAAAGCAGGTAAACATCGAAAGCTTCTTTTCTGCCTAAGCTTGAAGCAGGTGGTGAGCCACGAGGACCTGTAGGATACAATGGGCAGTGAGCAGCTCTGGAGGAAACTGGGACAGGATTGAAAATTCAAGCACTTTTAGAGAAGCTGCTTGACCTAGTTGAGCAATCTGTGTCTTTGCTTGTACCTGCTGAACTAATGTTACCATTGTCTCAGGTTTCTGTGAAAATTACAAAGTGAGTGAGTGGTTGGTTATCTTTTGAATTTCTCAATAGAAATATCACCTTCTCAAAAAGGGCTTGCTGATTCCACCCAATCTAATGTGCACTATCCTCTCACCCTACCCACTGGCCATTCTCCATCTCACATCAGGGCACTTATCACTCTGGATTTGTTTCATTTCTTGGCCTATTTATTGTTATTGTCCACTGCTAATTTCCCAAGATTCACAAGAGCAGGCACTTTATCTACCCTCTTCCGACTGATTCCCCTACAACTAAAACACTGGCCAAAACAAGTTAACACTCAATACATATTCATTGAATATAAACAAATACACAGTGATTGACACACAAAAAAGACTCAGTGATTATTAGTTCCCTTCCTTCTGATTGAGAGAAAAAATTGTCTCCCTAAAATATCATTTTGTTCCTTATCCTATGAACTCATCCCAAACATAGACACTGTCTCTCTTTCCAAACATATATTCCCTGGTAGGAAGTAATTCTTTAGGTAACTGATATTTGATAAGGTCATCTTTATTTCAAAGATGGCTCCAGTTAAGAATGATTATGTGAAGGCAACCTCAAATTGGGCTGTAGATGCAGATTTAGTTTACTAAATAAAGAGAATGCCTAATTATGAGGATTCACACAAATTGCCAAGGAAATATCATTTAAAGATTTCCATCTTAAAATTATGTATAGTACCTGAAAATTGTTTGTATTAATTTGCATTTCAATCAGTATTGAAAAATCTCACCAGGCAGTGGCCTTTAGCTAAATTGTCTTATTCTGCTAAAAGCTAACATTAATGTGTAAAATGTTAAATTTATCACAAACATTCTAAATGCCGGTATTAGAAAAGCAAAAAAAGGGAAACAAGGAAGAGAGGAAGGGAGGATGGGAAGGAGGACTTCTGAGTAATATGCAAAATTGCAATTAAGAAAAGCAAGGGCCAAGAGTCAGTCTCTATACTCTAGGAACCAAGGCTTCAAGGAAGGCTCATGAACACCTGAAATGCCAGAAATCCCCCTTCCTGAGGAGGCTGAGGCACCAGCGGAATAGAGAATTATTTTCCAATCATAATGCAAATATACATGTCTGGAACAAGGTTACAAGAGGCTGATTCAGACAATCTCTGTCTTAAACCTGACTGTCACCCATCACTCCAAGTACTTAGTTAATCAATGCCTTGTATTCCAGGGACTAGCAGCCGTTGAAACACAACCAAAGCTCCAGCTCATTTCCCCAGGCAGGAAGAGTGTCCAGTGTAGCTGTAGGAAGCAGCAGAAAAAGAGGTCGGTGGCACTGGTGGAAACACAATCCTAGGACGTGTGGCATGCCTCTGCCTGTTCAGTACAGTGCTAGATGCCGTCAAAGATACCCAGATGTCCGGTTAGTGGTCTGCTACATAAAAAGCTTAGAAATCATTACTTCCATCCTTATGACAAAAAAAATATGAAAAAATTGATTTCCAGTAACTTTTCTTGGACCTATGCTAAGACTGGGGTCCCAGGAGTCCAAGCAGATTCAGAGAGACACAACTAACATCTGCTCACCTAGAGAAGAGGCCACTGGGGCTATACACACTTACATGGTAATTTTGATGAATTCAAAATTCAAAATTCATCAAAAGGATAAATATGGATTAACTTGAAAATGAGAAAAACCCAGCCTCAAAGGGCCCTCTTGTGGGCTTTACCTAGAAACCCCACCAGGTTCTTAGGGTCAAGAAAAATCAACCTCCTGGCCATGGCAAGGGGAGGGGGAAGGTAATCACTGTGAAATATACTCAGAATATTCTACATAACAAGACCTACTCTCCATGGGAGCTGTGTACATTTTCTCCCACTGCAACCCCTCTAGACTTCATCTCAGTCAAGAAGAGAGGTGCTATGAAAAGTTTCAAAAAGCCACAGCCTAGAGAGACATGCCCACTAAAAGCCTGAGATTTAATCATAACATTATATATCGAATGCTTCCTTTCTCCCATAATTTACCATCATACCACTAGGGCTTCTATAAAATAACAGCAGATTCAGCTGAAAGACTTGCAAGAATCAGAGTCTATGAATGGAGGAATTTTTAGAGAAACACAAGACATCAAGTGAATTAAAACAAAGACACTGGAGAAAACTGAAGCCTCTGTTACCTACAGCTATAGCAAACAGTAAACACAGTTCAATTACCATCCAAATTAAAATAAAACTTCACAAAAGTCTACTTACCTCAGTTCCTATTACCCAATACATCATGCCCAACTTTCAACAAGAAAATTACAAGTTATGCTAAAAGGCAAGAAAAAGCAGTCTGAAGACAAAAAGCAAATAGGAGAATTAGACCCAGATGTTACATCCATGTTGGTACTATCAGGCCTAGAACTTTAAACAGTTAGGACTAATACATTTAGGTCTCTAGGAAAAAGTAGGCATCCTGCAGGAACAGAAAGACTATATAAGCCAAGGGATGAAAAATCTGAGAAAAAAATCAAAAGGAAACATTGGGAAATCGAAAACACTGTAACAGAAATTTCTATTGACCTATCTTTAAACATGTCAGCTTAAAGGTAGGTCAATAGAAACTTCCAGAACTGAGAAGAAGAAAAAAGAAAATAGAACACAACACCTAAGAACAAAGATAATTTCAAAAGGTATAACACATACATGTTTGAAACACCAGAAGGAAAAGAAAAAGAAAACAAAGGAGGAAAAGTATCTGCAGTAATAATGGCTGAGATTGTCCAAACTTAATGACACCAAACCACATACTCAGGAGGCTCAGAGAACTCCAAGCAGGATAAATACCAAAAAATCTATACCTTGTAATATTACATTCCAACTTCAGAAAACTAAACACACTGAGAAAATCTTGAAGGAAACCAGCATGGAATGGAGTAGAAGAAAAATATCTTACCTATGAAGAAACAAGGATAAGAATTACAGAGGACTTCTCAGCAGGCTCCCTGTAAGCAAGGAGAGAATGTCATAAAACATTTAGTGTTAAAAGAAAAAACCACCAGTCTAGAACTCTTTATCCTGCAAAATTATCTTTCATAAGTAAAGGAGAAATAAAGACCAAGAAGAATAAGCAGACGATACTGCCACTGGTATTGGGGTACCTGATAGCTCCACTCATACACCAAAGAAAACCACCAACGGACTATAAGCTTGTCCCAGTAACTTGGTCATTCTTACTGGAAACATCAGTCAGAGGGCAAGACAGAGATCAGAGCTTTATTAGGAAAAACAGTCCTTAAAATAATAAGATGGTTGGTGGAGTGGAAGGTTATGCAATGATACAAAGAGCACTGAATAGTAACTATTCAACATGCAGCTAGCTGCTTTTAGTGCTAAACCTCACATCTTTTTGTGGCCTCATGGTGTTTCCACCTAAACATGAGATCCCATGCTAAGTACCATATGTACCTTACACCTCTCCTTAAAGAATATAAAATCTTTCCAGACCAATACATGCATAATATTAAAACATTACATAGCAGTAGAATCTCAAATGCTAAATTGTGAGATACAGATATTAATAATCTTTCAGTCAAGTCATTCAAGAAATATTTATTGGGCTTATGATGAACTGAATGTTTGTGTCCCCTAAAATTCCTATGTTGAAACCTTAACCCCTAGTGTGGTAGTATCTGGAGGAGAGGCTTTGGAAGGTGATTAAAGTTAGATAAAGTTATTAGGGTGGGTCCCCCATGATGGGATGAACAGGCCCATAATAAGAGAAAGAAAAAGAAATCTCTTTCTTTCTCTCCACTGAGCACCCACTCACTCTGCAGAAAGGCCTAGTGTGGACATAGGAGGTGGCCATCTGCAAGCCAAGGGGAGAGAAATGGGCTGCACCTGGACCTTGGACTTCTCAGCCTCAAGCACCGGGAGAAAATAAATGTCTGTTGTTTAAGGCACTCAATCTACAGAATTCTGTCCTGGCAGCCAGAGCAGACTAAGACAGAGCTCCTGCTCTGTGTTAGGTACTTATGTAATCTCAAAGAACATGCAGTGAAGGGCTAGAAAGAAAAAGGCAATAAATAAGTAGATAAAGTCAAACACTAAAACAAGTTATGCACAGAATTAAAATTGAGTGATATGATTGATAAGAGATGACACATAAATAGATGATGAGGTTTCCAGGGAAGGTACATCCTCATAGACAGTATTTAAGTTGAGATCTAAATAGCAAGAAGGAGGCAGCTGGGAAAACATCAGAGGTAACATTCCAAATATAAGGAACAATTAGCCAAGGTGTGAAGTAGGCAGGTGGGCATATAAACCTGAATTTCAGGGCAAAGGATGGGGCTGTGGATTTGGGAGGCAAACAGGTGGCATTATAGCCATATGTCAGGCAAGACTGATCACAGAGACAGGAACAGGACCTGAGACATCCTTAATTTTCACAGTTAAGCAGCAGAGGTACCAGCAAATGCAAATCAGAAGGAATAGCTAGTGAGGTGAGAAGAAAAGCCAATTTCAATTTTATTCAAAAGTAGGCTTTAAAGGTGATGAAGGGTAACCATATAGGGTCAGAAGAGATCAAACTTTTGCTCTTCGCAGATGATATGATGGTATATCTAGAAAACACCAGGGATTCTACTACAAAACTCTTAGAAGTGATCAAGGAATACAGCAGCATCTCAGGTTACAAAATCAACATTCATAAACTGGTAGCCTTTATCTATACCAACAATAGTCAAGCTGAAAAAACAGTTCCATTCACAGTAGTGCCAAAGAAGATGAAATATTTGGCAGTTTATCTAAAAAAGAACTCTATTCCATTCACAGTATTGCCAAAGAAGATGAAATATTTGGGAGTTTATCTAAAAAAGGACGTGAAAGATCTCTATAAAGAGAACTATGAGACTCTAAGAAAAGAAATAGCTGAAGATGTTAACAAATGGAAAAACATAACATGCTCATGACTGGGAAGAATCAACATTGTTAAAATGTCCATACTGCCCAAAGCAAATATATAATTTTAATGCAATCCCTATTAAAGCTTCACTGTCATACTTTAAGATCTTGAAAAAATAATACTTCATTTTATATGGAATCAGAAAAAACCTCGAATAGACAAGGCATTACTCAGAAATAAAAACAAAGCAGGAGGAAATATGCTACTGGACCTCAGACTATACTATAAATCGATAGTGATCAAAACAGCATGGTACTGGCACAAAAACAGAGAGGTAGATGTATGGAAAAGAATAGAGAACCAAGAGATGAATCCAGCTACTTACTGTTATTTGATCTTTGACAAGCCAATTAAAAACATTCAGTGGGGAAAAGATTCCCTATTTAACAAATGGTACTGGGTAAACTGGCTGGCAACCTGTAGAAGACTGAAACTAGACCCACACCTTTCACCATTAACTAAGATAGACTCTCACTGGATAAAA
>CAUYPK010055477.1:0-18647 GCA_963574355.1 Loris lydekkerianus
TGCCTCTAACCTTTTTTTTGGGGATACAGGGCCCAAAGGTGAAGGGTAAATAAGGGTAGCAGGGGAAGAAGGTAGGGTGAAAAACCATGTAGGCCCGTCCACAGGGGATTGTCTAGAATTTCTTTTCTTCTCTTTTCTAGATCTTCTTGGAGTGTTTTGATCTTGTTTTGCACAATCTCAGATGGTTGCCGGTGTGATTAGGTCGATCGAACACATGCAGCCACTTGCCAGTTTTCCACTGGTTTTGTCCTCCTCCTGGGGTCCAGAAGCCAGAAGTCCCTTGCTGGCTCCCTGTATCCTCAAAGGGATGATCATAGGCAGATCCCACCGGCCAGAGATGTCTGGAGTCTTGTCTCCCCAGATTCCCCTTGCTCAGTTGCAGGGAAGCTGTTACTCAGCCGCCATCTTTAATCCAAATCCCTCTACAACTCTTGAAGTGCCAGTACAGTAATGTCTTTTGTAAATCTCCAAATTACATGAAAACTGGCTTCAGCCCCCACAGGTCAGATTAGCAAGTTCAGTATAACTCTCTTTGGCTCTTCTCTTCCTCTGTTTTATCCAGAAATTTACACTGCAAAAGAGGTTGGCTTAATGTCTATGTTTCAGGGGGGAAAAGCTTCCACTGCCATGCTTGCCATTATGCCTCATCATCACATTGAACACCAGTCTGCTGCCATCTGGTCTACTCTAGAGCAAAGCTTTGCTGTTCTCATCTTCCAGTACAGATCAGTGGTACTGGAAGATGGTACTGGAAGATGGTACTGATCCCTAAGTTACAGCTCTTAGTGACCAGTCTTTCTGAGTATACACTCAGCTCTTCTCACAGACTTCACTGTCTCAGATTGAGTCATATCTTTGGTCAGTATAGACCTTCCCTTTTTCCATTCTCTCAGGATTCATCCCAAGGGTTGAGAGACCTTTCTTTTCAAACCCCTGAATTTCCCTTTCTTGGGAAAAAGAACTTCAATACCTCAAGAAGGGCCCAGATCTGATGAAAATATGAGTGTTTTTTTTTTAACACTTCATGACCAGCCAGCATTCATTTTCCTTCTTTTTTTTTTTTTTGAGACAGAGTCTCACTATGTTGCCCTCAGTACAGTGCTGTGGCATTATATTACAGTTCACAGCAACCTCAAACTCTTGGGCTTAAGTGATTCTCTTTCCTCAGCCTCCTGAGTAGCTGGGACTACAGATGCCCGCCACAATTTCTATTTTTTGGTTGCAGTTGTCATTGTTGTTTAGTAGGCCTGGGCCTGGCTTGACTCCGCCAGCCTCGATGTATGTGGCCAACACCTTACTCACTGAGTTATAGGTGCCAACCCCATTTTCCATTCTTTTGACAATAAAACCCTGATTTAGAAGATTTGATTGATCACTTTCCCCACTGAATATAATCTGGTAGGACTTTAAATCATGATATCTTGCTCTCCTTTAGTCAAAGGATGATCCGAACTAAAGTAGCTAGACCTTGAGTAGAGCAGGGCTTTTCCAAACTCTAATGTGCATATGAATCACCTGGGAGTCTTGTTACAACAGAGATTCTGAATCAGTGGGACCTGAGATCCTGAGCTTCTAAAATGCTACCAGGTAAAGCCAATACTGCTGAATCATAGGTTTTTGGTTTTTTGTTTGTTTGTTTAAGACTGGGTCTTGCTCTGTCATCCATGCTAGAGTGCAGTGGTGCAATCATAGTTCACTGCAGCCTCAAACTCCTAGGGTTGTTCTGCCTCAACCTCCCAAGTAACTGGGACTATGGGTCTGTACCAACACACCTGACTCAAAAGATTTTGAGTAGAAAGGGAGTTGAGTGAGCAAACAGCTGAATCCCTTCATCTGGAAGTAACAACCTTAATAATCTATTAATCCACAGGTGCTCTGGATCCTGTCCTCCCTAGCCTGAATCTTTACTCTTTCCTTCCCTTCTTTGAGCTCTCTGTATTCTTACAGTAAATTATTTTTATATTCAAGATGACAATTGATTTCTGTTGCTTGCAACCAAAGAAAAGAAGGAGGAAAGGGAGAGAGGAGAGCAAGGATCAGAAAGAGGGGGAGGGGAGAGAAATTTTTCTTCATGAAACCCATAAACTAGATAAAAATATGTTGTCTCTCCATATAGCCATCACCTGATTTTTAACCTTTTGTACATTGCTGATGTCATCAAATACATTCTAAAAAAAAATACATACTATTTATTTTTATCTATTTATTTATTTAGAGATAGGGTCTCATTCTGTTGCCCAGACTGGAGTGCAGTGGTACAACCATAGTTCACTGCAGCCTTGAATTCTTGGACTCAAACAATCCTTCTGCCTCAGCCCCCTGAGTACCTGGGACTACAGGCGTTTGCCATCAGACCTGGCTATGGCTATGAGGCCTAGGCTGGTCTTAAATTCCTGGACTCAAGTAGTCTTCCCACCTCTATCTATCAAACCCCTAGGTTTATAAGTGTGAGCCACTGTGCCTGGTCAAATACATTCTATTTTGTGAGCTCCTTTGGGAGACTGTAAAAGCTCCTAAGAGGTCTTCAAAGTGAGAGAAAGTTTCTTTACCCAGCAACCACTGAAAGAAAACTCTGAGGCATTATATGCATATGTGCTTGGTTGTTTGTCTAGTTTTTCTGCTTTGGTAAAGAAAGAAGGTCTACAGATCTCTGTGATCTTTTTCTTAATATCAAAATCTTCATTAATGATTGTTCTAGTTCTGAGGCAGTGCCTGTGGCTCAGTGGGTAGGGTGTAGGCCCCATATACTGAGGGTGACAGGTTTAAACCTGGCCCCAGCCAAACTGCAACAAAAAAATAGCCGGGCATTGTGTCGGGCACCTGTTGTCCTAGCTACTCTGGAGGCTGAGGCAAGAGAATCGCCTAAGCCCAGTAGTTGGAGGTGGCTGTGAGCTGTGATGTCACGGCACTCTACTGAAGGTGATAAAGTGAGACTCTGTCTCTAAAAAAAAAAAATAATAATAATAATAATTGTTCTAGTCTATCCAGTTGCTGAAGGCCAAGTATTACAAATATAGTGGTTTATCGGGGCCCAGATACTGTGCTTGAAGTAGTAGGTGCACCAAAATGTCCCGTGGTTCCAGTGCCGGTTTTGACCACCACATTACCATTTTTTCACCCAAAGGTTGGCTCTACCAAGTAGAATATGCTTTTAAAGCTATTAACCAAGGTGGCCTTACATCAGTAGCTGTCAGAGGGAAAGATTGTGCCGTAATTGTCACACAGAAGAAAGTACCTGATAAATTATTGGATTCCAGCACAGTGACTCACTTATTCAAGATAACCGAAAACATTGGCTGTGTGATGACAGGAATGACAGCTGACAGCAGATCCCAGGTACAGAGGGCGCGCTATGAGGCGCCCTCTGTACCTGGGAAATACAAGTATGGCTATGAGATTCCCGTGGACATGCTGTATAAAAGAATTGCTGACATTTCTTAGGTCTACACACAGAATGCTGAAATGAGGCCTTTGGTTGTTGTATGATTTTAATTGGTATAGATGAAGAACAAGGCCCTCAGGTGTACAAGTGTGATCCTGCATGTTACTACTGTGGGTTTAAAGCCACTGCAGCAGGAGTTAAACAAACTGAGTCAACCAGCTTCCTTGAAAAAAGAAAGTGAAGAAGAAATTTGATTGGACATTTGAACAGATAGTGGAAACTGCGATTACATGCTTATCTATTGTTCTATCAATTGATTTCGAACTTTCAGAAATAGAAGTTGGAGTAGTTACAGTTGAAAATCCTAAATTCAGGATTCTTACAGAAGCAGAGATTGATGCTCACCTCATTGCTCTAGCAGAGAGAGATTAAGCAATATTAGTTTACCAAATCTGTGATGCCACCTGTCTGTGTGTTTGGAACCAACAGACCAACATTGTGGGGGCCATTGGACTGAGAAAGGAACTTCTCCCACTTCTCCTCCTGCCATGAAGTGGTTAGGGGTCTGGATAAATAAAAGCAATCCCTTTGGAAAAAAAAATATATATAGTGGTTTATCAAAGTCTATGTGGATGGAGAGAGATCTGATTAAGGGATTATCTGAGCTTGATGTCCCAAACTCACTGTTCCCATAGGCTGAGTCATTCTTTTTTATTTATTTATTTATTTTTGCAGTTTTTGGCTGGGGGTGGGTTTGAACCTGCCACCTCTGGCATAT
Organism: Loris lydekkerianus; assembly: GCA_963574355.1. Classification (NCBI taxonomy): domain Eukaryota; kingdom Metazoa; phylum Chordata; class Mammalia; order Primates; family Lorisidae; genus Loris; species Loris lydekkerianus. Next base: position 4,161 of record CAUYPK010055477.1, read on the forward strand.
GGGGCCGGCGCTCTACCCCTTTGAGCCACAGGCACCGTTCCCATAGGCTGAGTCTTTCTAACTTCAAAAGTCAGGTACAGACCTGCAAGATAAGGTATGAATTTCTCAGTGTGCACCTGAGATAGATTTCTGTCAGCTGACATTTTCATTTCATAAAGTTCCTCTTTAAAAAACACAATAAATATGACATCTCTGTGAGGGTTAATCTTTAAATAAATCTCTCATATGAAGCCCCTAATTCCCAGAGAAGGAACAAATGCTTGGGGACATGGGCATCACTGTGGATGCAGCCTACCAGCTGGGAATTCCAGGAACTGTTCAGCTCTGGTTTCTCCCAAGCAAGGATAACAGAACACCCTTATAGGGTTTCCATCTGAGGCTATATTTGGTATGAAGCAGATTCCATAGGAGAGGAAGAAAAAACCTGGGTGAGCTTTGCATGTCTCACTGTTCTCACAATAGATGCTCCTAGCCTGGCCAACATTTTACCCAAATGACTTTGTCTCCAAATGTCCAGAAATTTCTTGACAACAAATAGTATGAGATATTAAGTCCACTCAAACTTTGGTTTACAATAGGCTTCTTATTCCATGTTACATAGTAATTTAATAGGGTTCACCCATAGAGAACAAAACTTGAATTAGTAAGACTTCAGTAATTAGAATTTAGAATGCTATTCTGGAAAGGGTGGTGCTTCCCTCAAAATCATTCTGACAAGATTGGCAGAAACCCAGCCCAGCCTTGTCTCCATATTTATAACTGGATTTGGTCAGGATTCTTCAGTTGCAAGTAATAGATAGTAGCCTTGCTTCCTTAAACAAAAAGGGTATCATTTCAATGACGGAGGAATAACTCATGGGACTAAAAGGAAGACTTGATGGACAGAAGCCATTCAGGGGACATTTAGAGGCCTTGATAATAGCATAACAGGATCCCCCAGACACCACTCCTAAAATGAATGAATAAATACCACTAATTTTTTTCTATCTTTGCATCAATCAAGAGTCAAAGCCCTAACGACACAATAGAAAAATGGGCAAGCAATATGGACAGACCACAGAAAAGAAAATACAGTGGATGAATGATGTTAGAATAGGCTGTAAAAGACACAGAGCTGGTCCCAACAAGGGTCACATAGACATGTATTATCAGGGCTTAGTGCTCCCTCGGGCAAGGGACAGGGCCCACCAACTTCTTCAGTTTCCCATGAGATGTTTTGCATAAATTAGCTTCTTTAATCTTCACAATAACCTTCTAAGATTAGTGTGAATGTCACCCATTTGTCCAATAAGAAAAATGAGGCTGAGGTGAGATAGCTAGCCTTAGGTTGTCTAGGTGGGAGGTAGCAGAGCTGAGGCTGACCTCATAGTGGTCATTTTCCTTATGCATGCTTCCTTAGCTGCTGGGTATGGTTGTATGGTTTATGAATTGCACAAGGGTACCCAGTCCAGAGGATTAGTAGGGTCTGGGCTGAAATCTAACCTATGATCCATTCAATAAGCCATCTGTCCCTTTATAAACCTGTGTCTATCTGGAGGAAGACACTCATTTTTCTAATTTGTCCTTCCAATGGAATACCTTTTCCTAATTCAGAGAATGGCACTGTAAGAGTTAGCATTGGCTTTACCTGTTGCATCTCCCTGGGTAGTTTTGTGAAGTGTGGGTTAGGTATGGCTGAATAAGATTGAGACAACACGGGATGAGAGACTATTAACATGACAGAAGCTGAGGGAACCAGGGGGAAATGTTTCAGGAGCACCCTATGGGTACTCAAGACAGGAGCTTTCATAGGGAAAAGAATTTTGATAAGCTAGGGACATAGCCTCTTCCTGGGAATTTACTCAGGCCTATGTGAGTTTCTAGGCCCTGTCTTGGGGAGGGTGAAATCTGTGAGGTTCTACCTTAGGGTCTCAGTTTATTAGGCACTTTTGGATGACTAAGTCTTGGATATAGATGGCCCATCTCCCATCCTGGCCTCTCAATTCTCTGACTTCCTCATTTCCAATCTTCCATTTCCATTTCTTAACAAAACATGGACCTTTTCCATGCATGGTAGCTCATGATTCTAATACCAGCACTTTGGGAGGCTAAGGTGGGAAGATCATTTCAGACCAGGTGTTTGAGATCAGCTTAAGCAACACAGTGATACCTTGTCTCTACAAAAATTATCATAGAAAAAATTAGCCAGGTGTGGTGGCATATGGCTCTTAGACCCACCTAGAGAGGCTGAGGCAGGAGGATCACTTGAGCTCAGGTGTTCAAGGCTGCAGCAGACTACGATTGGACCACTGCACTCCAGCCTGGGCAACAGAATAAGACCCTGTTTTAAAACAAAACTGAAAAACTGAACCTCTTTCCATAATTTCATGTTCAAACACACCACTCTCTAATGATCTTTTCCTGGTCTTCTTGTTGACTTATGCTTGTTAGATTCTTATTCTCATCTCAAGTAAGAATTCTTCAATCTCATCTAGATCTCTGATTCTTTGGCACTATTTTCTATCTCTCACTACCCTCATGTCTTCACTTCCCTTTTTACCCAGTGTGGTAGACAGAATTCTCTGGTGGCACCCATAATATGTCTGCCCCCTAGTATGATGCCTTCTATAATCCCCTTCCCTTGAATGGGGTGGGACTTGTGACTTGTTTCTTGTTCTTTTGTGTGTGTGTGTGACTTGTTTCTAATAAACAGAAAATGGCCTAGGTGATGAGACTTCACTTCCCTGATTATGTTTCTCACCCCAGCTCACAGATAGATAGGTAGGTAGATATATATATACATAAATGCTATAGATAAGATGCTACAGATATGGATATAGATACAGATATGACTATCTTCTCAGCATACAAGGAATTCAACTGCTGGTCTTGAAGAAGCAGGAAGCTACTATGCTGTTGTGTACTACCTATGCTGTGTGGCAGGCAGCCTCTAGGATCTGAGGGACTTAATTTTATAATCACAAAGAACTAAATTCTGCCTCATGACCATGTGGGCTTGAAGAAGGACTCAAAGATGGTGGCAGCCCTGGCCAACATCTTGATTGTAGTTTGTAAGTCCCTGAACAGAGAACCTAGTTAAGCTGTTCCTGGACTTCTAACCCATAGAAACTATGAGATAATACATTTATTTTTTAAGCTTATAAATTTGTGGTAATTTGTTAGGGGCCAAAAAAATACCAATATATCCAGCTTAGATTTCATTATCTATAATTATAATGGCTCCCTTGCACACAACCTTACTATTCTGGCCCTTGTGGTCAACAGATGCCAAAGTGAACATCACTAATCCCCACCACCTGGTGTTCATCTTCTATGTAATCCCCTCCCCTTGAATGTGAGCAGAACCTGTGACTTGGTTCTAGCTAATAGAATATGGCAAAAGTGATTCCAGATTCTTAGGAATATCACTTTCCGAAGACCCCATCTTGGTATACTGGAGTTAGAGAGACTCTCTTTCATCAGCTTTAAAGAAGTAACCTGCCAGCTCAGCGCCTGTGGCTCATGTGGCTAAAGCGCCAGCCACATACACCTGAGCTGGCGGGTTCGAATCCAGCCCAGGCCGGCCAAGCAACAATGATGGCTGTAACCAAAAAAATAGCCGAGCTTTGTGGCAGGCACCTGTGGTCCCAGCTACTTGGGAGGCAGAGGCAGGAGAATCGCTTGAGCCCAGGAGTTGGAGGTTGCTGTGAGCTGTGATACTACAGCACTCTATCCAGGGTGAAGGCCTGAGGCGCGGTCTAAAAAAAAAAAAAAAAAAAAAAAAAAGTAACCTGCCATGTTGTCAGAGGACCACATGGCAAAGAACTCACTATTAGCTGTTGAGGGCCATCTCTGGCTTGAAGCTAGTGAGAAAATGAGGATCTCAGTCCTACAGCTTCAAGATTAATTCTTTCAACCAGAGGTAGGTTTGGAGTCTAGTCTAATTTCCCTAGTCAAGGTTCTGGTAAGATTGCAGCGCCAGTTGACACTCACATTGCAATCTAACTGGACCCTGAAGGAGAAGACCCAGATAATTTGTTCCCATAGTCCCAACACACATAAACTATGAGATAATACATGTGTGCTATTTTAAGCTTCTAAATTTGTTACACAGCAGAGAAAACTATTAACAATACAGTTCTTACCTCCCATCTTTATACTAACTTAACCAAACACAGCTTAGGTTAGTCAATGCCCTGCTTCCTCTACAGCTGCATGAGAGCAGCTAAATGTCACTAGAGAAAACAAATACACACAAGCCAGTGATTTCACTCTAAATTATTGATTGCAGACCTCAAATAGGCATTACTAGCACAGCATCCCTGCTATGATCACTTCCTCACTCTCAGAGATGAACATTTCATACCTTCTCCTCCCCTCCCAAACCTTGTTCATCCCAGCCTGTCCTTACCTTCAATTGATGGCCTCTCTTACCTTTCCTTAAGAAGGTAGACACATTCAGATGGGAATTTCCTTATCATATCACCAAATCTACAATCCTATTTGTACCAAATTTCCTCTTCTTCTGACTTGTCACATAGACGAACTGTCCCTCCTCATATCAAAGACAAGTTTCTTCACTTCTGCTCTCAACTCCTCTTGCCTACTCAAAGACTTTGCTCTTTTGGTTACTCTCATCTCTCTTACAACATCAGTTTCTCTTCTTTGGGTCCATTCCCATCAGCACATACACGTGCTCTGTTATCTACCCTTTTTAAGAGTCCCACTTGAGGTTCAGTGCCCATAGCACAGTGGTTAGGGCGCTGGCCATATACACTGAGGCTGGTGGATTTGAACCTGGCCTGGGCCTGCTAAACAACAATGACAACTGCAACAAAAAAATAGCCGGGTGGGCGGTGCCTGTGGCTCAAAGGAGTAAGGCACTGGCCCCATATGCTGGAGGTGGCGGGTTCAAACCAAGCCCCAACCAAAAACAGCAAAAAAAAAAAAAAAAAAAAAAAAAAAATAGCCTGGCGTTGTGGCAGGTGCCTGTAGTTCCAGCTACTTGGGAAGCTGAGGCAAGAGAATTGCTAAAGCCCAAGAGTTTGAGGTTGCTGTGAGCTGTGACACTACAGCACTCTACTGAGGATAATAGTGACACTGTCTCAAAAAAAAAAAAAAAAAAAAGAGTCCTGCTTGAATTCCATCAGCTCTTCCTGCTACTGCCTTGTTCTTTTCAAAAAAAAAAAAAAAAAAAAAAACCCAATTCTTCTACAGATGTAAGTTACACATTGCTGTCCACACTTTACCTCCCATTCACTCTTCAACGAACTCCAGCCTGGTTTCATACCACTCCATGGAACCTTCTTAAATTCATTAAATACCTCATGTTGTCAAATCCAACAGACAGGGTTTCTGTTTGTTTGTTTGTGTTAGAATTTTGCTCATCCTACTTGTCCTTTCAGTAGCATCTGGCCGTCAACCAATTCCTCCTTAAAACATTTGTTTCTTCTCAGTCTCTTTTGTTGACTTCTAAATGTTGAAGTTCTCTGAGCTTGACCCCATCTCTACTAAAACTAGAAAAACTAGCTAGGCATAGTGGTGCCCACCTATAGTCCAAGCTACTAGAAGGTTGAGGCAAGAAGTTTGCTCAAGACCAAGACTTTGAGGTTGCTCTGAGTTGTGATGATGCCATAGCATTCTACCCAGGGGAATAGAGTCAGACTCTGTGTCAAAAAACAAAAAAGTAAGTCTGATAATTTAATTTCCCTGTATAAAATATTTGTGTTTCATTTAAAATAAAATTTAAGCCAGGTGCGATGCCTCACACCTGTAATCCTAGCACTCTGGGAGACCAAGGCAGGTGAATCACTTGAGCTCAGGCATTCAAGACCAGCCTGAGCAAGAGTGAGACACTATCTATACTAAAAAAAAAAAAAAAGTTAGTTGGGCATTGGGGCAGGTGCCTGTGGTAGTCCTAGCTACTTGGAAGGCTGAGGCAAGAGGATCACTTGAGCCCACGAGTTTAAGGTTGCTGAGACTTATGACATCATGACACTCTAGCTTTGGGCAACAGAGTAAGACTGTCTCCAGAAAAAAAACAAAAACAAAAACAAAAACAAAAAAAAAAAAAACTAAAAATAAAATAAAATAAAATTTAAGCTTCTCACCATGACAAATAAGGCACCTGCCTGTGTCACTCACCTCATTTCCTGTAGTTCTTTCCTTCTCCTACTAAGCACTGTCACCTTGGCCTTTGTGCTTTCTGTTCTCTTTTCTTGAAAACTTCTTGTGGCCCTCCATCTCCTCTTTCTGAGCACACCTTAAATGTTACATCTTCAGAAGCACTTTCCTTGACCACCCTCCCTTCTCTTTTATCCTCACTCAAATGTAAGCCCTATGAAAGCAGAGCCTTTGTTTTTCTTGTTGGCTCCTAGCACAGTACCTGGCACATAGTCAGCATTCAATGAACATTTGGCAAATGAGTGAATAAATGAGGCAGTTATTCTGAGGACCTGAATACAGTGTACCTTGTTATGGGGATTGAGACTGGTGTGAAAGACAAAATGCACTGGGAAATTAAGTAGATGATGTTTTCCAGAATATTGCATAGGGAGACCATACACTATTAAGAAACATCTGAAAGAAAAAGAAGAGGACTCGGATTTTATGGAGGCAAGTAGACATGGATTAATAATCTACAAATTTTATGGGGTGATGGGCAAGGATACAAGATAGGTTTTATCTGAGTCGCTGAGAAAAGGTAGAGATGAGTCTTATCTTGGAATACATGGGAGCAGGGAGATACTTTGTGGTTAGCCTTTCCTCAGAGCACATAAGGGTGAGAGGATTTTTTTCTTTTTTTTCCCCATGACTGCTTTCCAGGAGCACAGAGCTCAGATAAGTTTTAACATTGTCACCGGGTATCTCAGTTTCCGTATAGGAGCTTAGTCTAGAGATTTCAATCTGGAGAATCAGTTTAGGGGCCTAGTTTAAGCATCCACTCTGGGGGCTTATTCTTGGGTTCAATCTGAGCAACCCAAGTGGACCTGCAGGTAAGTTAGTCTGGAGTTTTAGCCTGAAGGACTCAATCTTTGGACTCAGTTTGGCAGATCAGTTTGAGGGAACTTGCCCTGGAAATTTTTGTCTGTAGAACTTAACTTGGGTGCTCTTACTGCTAGGGGTACTCTGTCTTACACCACATAGTGAAAGGCTCACCCTAAATATGATAGATTGCTGCTCCAACCAAAGGTTTCATTCTGAGGGTGCAATATGAGTTTCATTTTGCAGAGCTCAGAATATTACTTTAGAATGGAATATCACTTTCTTTTTAGAATGAAACTTAACTTTCCCTTCCCTTCCCTGCCTTTCTTCTCTCTCTCTCTCTTTTTTTTTTTTTTTTGAGACAGAGTCTCAAGCTGTCACCCTGGGTAGGCTGTGGTGTCACAGCTCACAGCAACCTCAAACTCTTAGGCTTAAGTGATTCTCTTGCTTCAGCCTCCCAAGTAGCTGGGACTACAGGCACCCACCACAACACCCAGCTATTTTTTGCTGTTGTTGTTGCAATTGTCACTGTTGTTTTTCTCTTTCTTTCTTTTTTTTTTTTTTTTTTTGACAAAGTCAAACTCCCAGTCTAAAGCAATCCTCTTGCCTCCACTTCCCAAGTAGCAGGGACTATAGGTGCCACCACAATGCCCATCTAGTTTTTCTATTTTTGTTAGAGATTGGGTTTCACTCTTTCTCAGGCTGGTCTCAAACTCTAGAGCTCAAGCTATTCAACTGCCTCGACCTCCCAGAGTGCTAGGATTACAGGTGAGAGCTACCACACCTGGTAGCATTTCTTTCTATAATGAATATGCCAACTAATTAGAGTAATTTTTTCATGGCCTAGCAGTATTCAGCACAGGGACAGGCAGAAGTATCAGAACTGTTTCTTAACATGGTTTAGTGCAAAATTTGCCATATTTTCTGTGTGAGAGAATCATCTATAATAGTTTTCTATGAACAGAAATATTAAAAGTTTCTGTGATTTTGTTACCAATATACAAATTTTTTTATAGTAGATCTTTAAAATATTGTTTATAATCACTATTACTTCAACATCACAGCAGCCATTTAACCTGCTAGCAGATCATAGTTTTTATTGCATTAATAAACAGGTGCATATATTACAATTAGTTTTTGAAATTTTTTAATTATAATTTTAAAAACAATTATGCAACTTAGAAGAGTGTTTTTGTATTAGTTTTGATAATTTTATTTTAAATGTACTTTATTTCTTTTGTAATCATATATTTTATTTTATGCATTTAAAAACATTATTCTAGGAAAGGATAGATTGGCTTCACCAGATTGCCAGAAAAGGTGAAGAAGCCAGTCATTTAGGCTACTCAGCACTGGACATCTATCTCAGTCTCAGATTTGTCTCAGTGTTTTCTCAGAGGCTTTGGTTCGTTTAGAGCCCAGAGGGTGACTCCATGGGTGGGGATATCTAGCAGGCCGGCCTACTCTCTCCATGTATGGTTGAGGCCCTATATCCTGGGAACTTGAACTGAGGTTCTCAGAACCTCTTTGAACTCAGTCTAGATTGCTAAGTCTATGAAAATGAGTCTTTGGAGCTGAGAATGTTTATATTTATCATCACACATCATGTTGTTTCCTGCTTCCGTGTATTTACACACACACTGTTTCCTCTACACAAAGGTTCTTTCTTCTTTTTTAGTACCAGCCCTCCCCCCAAACTCTCTAACACCCAGAAAAATTCTGCTGAAATTTTAATAATCATCTTCTCCAACAGGCTGCCACAACCCTCAAGGGTGAGTCAGGGAACCTCTCTGCTGGACTGTCATGGGTCCCTGTGCTCCTGGATTTATCATAGAACTAATAAAACTTGAGCCTCAGGACCACATGCTTACACAGGCCACTTCCAGCTCCCTGTTACTGACCCTGGTCAATTTGAATAGTATTTAAGATTTGTCACTGCACAAGAAAAGTTAAAATACCTTGAAATCTTACAGCTTACATATAAAAGAAACTAGATAATTAAAAAAATTGACCAACCAAATTGAATTGAAATCGATTCTTCGTATTCTCTCTAGGAAATATTATGGAATTACTGTCATATAAAGAGGATATAAGATGAACCGCAGGTGTAATCCCACCAATCCCCATCTTACAAGGGTATATGTGAAACTCGGTAGATGTGGAATGTAGATGTCTTGGCACAATAACTGGGAGAATGCCAGGAAGGCTGTGTTGACCAGTGTGATGAAAATGTGTCAAACGGTCTATGAAGCTAGTGTATGATGCCCCATAATCATATCAATGTACACAGCTATGATTTAAAAAAAAAAAAATTGATGTTATAAAAGACAAAAAACATTTGAGGAAACTGTTACAGAATAAAGAAAACTGAAAAGATAAAAAAAAAAAAAAAGATTAAGATGGATGGCGATGTATAAATTCTAATAGAAATTAACCACACTGGGTGTTTGACTGAAAATTCAGTCACCCATACTCCACCCAGAAGGTTTAAATCACCCTGGGCCATCAACCACTTAAGTTCTATGGGAATGCCTCACGTACTGGCTATACGTATAGAAATACGTGCTGCCACATCAAAGGAAACAATCAACAAAGGGAAGAAACAATCCACAGAATGTAAGAAAATGTTTGCAAATGACTTATCTGGCAAGTGACTAATAATTAGAAATATAAGGAGCTCCAACAACCTGATAGAAAAAAGTAATCTGATTAAAAATGGGCAAAAGGTTGGAATAGACATTTCTTAAAAGAAGACATGTAAATGGCCAACACATGTACCAAAAAAAAAAAAAAAGTTCACCATCATTAGTCATCACAGAAATGCAAATCAAAACTACAACAAATATCATCTCACCCCAGTTTAAGTGGTTTTTGTCTAAAGGACAGGCAATAAAAAATGCTGGCAAGGATGTGGAGGAAGGGGAAATCTCATACATTATTAGTGGGAATATAATTTAGTGCAACTACTATGGAGGACAGTATGAAGGTTCTTCATAAAACTAAAAATGAGACTACCATATGACTCAGAAATTCTACTACTGGGTTATATCTAAACAATGGGAAATCAGTATGTTGAAAATATATCTGCACTCTCATTTTTATTGAAGCATTATTCACAACAGCCAATACATGGAATCAGGCTAAGTGTTCACCAACAGATGGATGAATAAAGAAATTGTGTCACATATGCACAATTGAATATTATATAAACACAAAAACAATAAAATCCTGTCTTTTGCAATAACATGGATGCAACTGGAGATCATTATGTTAAGTGAAATAAGATAAGCACAGAAAGGCAAACTTCACATGGTCTCACTCATATGTGGGAACTAAATATTAATAAAAACAGTTGATCTCATGGAAACAGATAATAGAATGACGGTTACCAGAGGCTGGGAAGGGTAGTGGGGAAGCAGAAGGAGGGCTAAAGTGAGGATGGTTGATAGATGCAAAAATATAGTTTGATAGATATAATGAGCAATATTTAATAGCATACCAAAGTGACTGTAATCAACAATAAGGGTACACTTCAAAATAACTAAAAGAGTGGAATTGGAATGTTCCTAACACAAATAAATGATAAATGCCCGAGGCGATGGATGCCCCAATTACTCTGATTTAATTCATATTGTATGCCTGTATTCAAAAAAGTCACATGTACCCTATAAAACATGTACATACAACTATTACGTACTTGTAATAATCAACAATTAAAAACTAAAAAATATATATGTGCAGCCAGTAGGTGAGTTCTGGAGTCAGATTTTGGTTTGAGTTTTGGGTGAATCACTCAATAACTATCTGAGCTTCCTTATAATATGGAAGCCAGTAACCACTGTTTCCACCCTTTGTAGAGCTGTAGAAATAGTTTACATTAAATAACACTACAGAATGAAAACTACTAGAGCAATAACAGAAGACGTTATTCTCATTAGACATTTGGAATTTATGAGAATACTTGTCAGAGAAAAGTGCAGAAAAATGAAGTGGTATGTTAAATCATTTAGATTTGTAAAAAAATTCTAAAAATATATTTAGACTGGCCACTGTGGGATGGTTGTTGATGCTTGATGGAATTACCAAGATTTCTTTTACTCTTCTGTACACTTTCTATGTATTTTAAAATTTCTCCAAATTATAAAATTTAAATAAAGAAGTTCTTTAAAAGTAAAATAGTATATAAAACTTAACCACAACCTACTTAGTGTGGAGGATTGAACATCATGCTAACAGTAATAGTCACCAATCTCAGAACTCCTCTGAGCAATTGCTGACAACACATTCTCCCAGCAAGCTTTGTAACTTGGAAGCAAGCCGTCAAGTAATTCAGTAATCCCAGAGGAGCAAAGATTGGTCCTGTGGTAGTAAGGCTGATGTTAAACATTAAACATTTTATGGCAGTTCCTTGAAGGAGTAGTGGAGAAAATGCACATGGTCTCTTTTGAGTGTGGTTCTTGAGCATGCACCCTCTTGCCACCTTTTGTTTAATCCCTCAATGAAAGACCACTGCAAAAGTTGTTCAGGGCTCTCCTGCACCATTGGTGAGCCTCACCTCTTGCAGTGTGCTTTGAGCAGCTGCAACACTTAAAAATGGACAAAGAACTTGAATAGACATTTCTCCAATGAAGATATACAGATGGACGATAAATACACAAAAAGATGCTCAACATCACTAATCATGAGGGACATGCAAATCAAAACTACAAGATACTACCTCACACCCATTAACATGGCTACTGTAAAAAAAAAAATTATAACAAATGTTAATGGGGATGTAGATATCACAGTTGGTGATATAAAATGCAATAGCTATTATGCAAAAAACGGCATGATAATTCCTCAAAAAATTAAGAATAAAATTATTACATGATCCCCAAATTCCACTGCTGAGCATTTAGCCACAATATTTGAAAGCAGAGCCTTCAAGAGATATTTGTACACTCATGTTCATGGCAGCATTATTCACAATAACTAAAATGTGGAGGCCATCCATTAGCAGACAAAAATGGATAAGCAAAATGCAGTACATTCATACAATGGAATATTACTCTGCCTTACAGAAGAGTGAAATTCTGACACACACTATAATGTGAATAAATCTTGATGACATTATGCTAATGAAAGAATCCATTCACAAAAGACAAATACTATAGGATTCTGCTTTTATAAGGTACTTGTAAAAATTTTAGAAATATGGTATCATTCCCTGGCATCTCCACAAAAAAAAAAAAAAAAAAAAAAAAAAAAAAAAAAAGAACAAAAAAATTTTTAGAAATAAGATGTAGAATGGTGTTTGCATGTCAAGGGCTGAGAGGAGAGAAGGATGGGAAATTATTGTTTGACGACCATAAAGTTTCAGTTTTGGAAGCTCATGTGCATTTTCCTTTTTTCCCTCATGGCTGCCTGTGATTCTTATATTTGGCCATTTTACATAATTCCATAATTCTCAATGGCTTTTTTTCATTCCTCTGTTCATTATTTTTGACTGAGTTAATTTAATAGAATTGTCTTCAATTTCTGAGATTCTTGGGCTATAATTCTTCTGAAAGCTATAACTTGGTCCCATAGTAGGGCAGAGTACATTGGATACTTTTTCTTCCATTCTTGAGATACTTTGCTAAGAAGACTATGCTCCAGCTCCATCCATGTAAACATGAAAGAAGTATAACCCAATTATAGCCCAAGAATATGGGGAAAGGGGATAGGGAAGGGAGGGGAGGAAGGAGGATGGGTAGAGGGAGGGGAATTGGTGGGACTACACCTACTGTGCATCTTACAAGGGTACATGTGAAATTTACTAAATGTAGAATACAAATGTCTTAACACAATAACTAAGAAAATGCTGTGAAGGTTATGTTAACATGTTTGACGAAAATATTTCAGATTGTATATAAAACCAGCACATTGATCTCACCCTGTAAGGTTAAGTCAGTAAATGCTCTGTAAAGGACTATGCAAATTGGCCTCCCTTTCAGTAGGGGACACCTGCTGGAAAGAATAAGCTGCAGTATTCTTTAGCCTATCAGGTGGAGCACTAAATTGCCCCAGATGGTGGGTGTGGCCTGGAACTTCCAGGGGAGTCCTTATTCTCTGCCACCTAGGCCCCGGTGGTTTATTTGCCCTCAAGCTTCACAACAGTGGGTTAGGAAGCTGTTTCCATAGTGTTGAAAGTTTGCTCCCAGCTTTGGGGAAAGCCACTAAGAAAGGGTTGAATTGGGCCCACCTAACAAAAAAGTCGCTTGGGGAGACAAAGTCATTTGAAATTCTCAATTTGGTCATACAGCTCTCAATCTCCCTCACCCTCAACTTCCCGGAAGGCAGGGAGCTCCCAGATTGGGCAACTCGGGTCCACTAGTCCCCTGGCAGGACAGGCGTGGGAACCACACTCTATGGAAGTCCCAGCCCATACCACCTGCCCCATTGGACAGGGAATGGCCAGTTTGCTAGATTCTAGGCTCTAACTTCTCTTCTGGCTGCAATGGGTGGGGGAGGGGCTTCAGCTCCTGGTCAACCCGGATGCCCAGACACATGAGCTTTGCTGCTATGGCACCTGACAGTGGGCTTTTCCTCTCTGGATGATCCACTCAAATCCAACAGGGTGGTTTTCCTGTAGGAAAGATGAGCACTATTTCAGCTCACCACATTTTGGAAACGCAGTTTTCCCCCATCAGTTTTGTCCATGTAGGCTTCCTCTCTACCCAAGTCCAGCTGCCCAGACCACTGCGGTGTGTCCCCAGCAGCCTGCTGGAGTCTGGGCCAATGGCGTCCAGCTCACTTGTGTGACCTGCTGGTGTGTGACTTTGTAAAAGGCCAGCAGGCAGGGAGCTCCTAAATCAGGCACCCCAAATCCACTACAGGCTCCCAAGTGGAAAGGTGTGGGACCCACTCTTCTTGGGAATCTCAGACTGCAGCACACGCCCACTGGAATAAAGTGACCACTCGCCAAGTTCTTGGCTCAAACTGCACTCCCTGTTGTAGTGATTGGGGAAGGAGTGGGTCAGGAACCACCTGAATGGAAGAAAAACTGATCTATGGCCTTTCATGGTACTCCCCTTAAAGGGGAGCCTCACATGCAGTGATCAGCCTTTAACCCCTGCCAAAATATCATAATGTGAATGTTTGAATCAGCGTCTGGAATCATGCAAGTTCTGCCCACTATTCATATTGCTGTTATGCCTGAACTTGTAGGAATGGTAAAGACTCCAAGAAACTTGGTAGCCTGCTGGTCTCCAAAGGCTCATGGAAGGGACAGGCGAGAGAGGGAACCTCCTTACCCTTTCACTGGGTTCCATACCTCCTTAGGTTTAATCCCCATCAATATCTTTTTGTTTTTATCTTCTTTCTTCTCTGCTTTACAATTTTCCTCTGTGGGGTCTCCAGCAGGCTCTGGCACCTCTCTCTTAAGATCTACACCTGATGTATATATCTTTTACCTTCTTCATCTGCCATCCCGTCTGGCGGGGGGGGGCCCCCCCCCCGCCCGCCGCGCCGCGCGCGGACAGACGGCGCGACGGCGCGGGC
>CAUYPK010055478.1:0-14866 GCA_963574355.1 Loris lydekkerianus
CCTCCCCAGCAGCTGGGACTACAGGCGCCCGCCACAACGCCCGGCTATTTTTTCTTTGCAGTTCTGCCGGGGCTGGGTCTGAACCCGCCACCCTCGGTATATGGGGCTGGCGCCCTACTCACTGAGCCACAGGCGCCACCCAGATACTTTGTAACTAAAAGTACATTTAGCTACAATTTCCCATTTTCCTGATGTATGGAAACTTTCAGGGTGACTTTGGAAGACCCTATACTGTATGGGCACTTTATACACTTCATCAGTGAATGCAAGTGCTTGCTTCATCAGATTTGCTCAAAAACTGAGTGTCGTGATTTTTTATTCCCTGTGCAATTACTTATCTTTGAAGTTATTATTATATTTATTTATTTATTTGCAGTATTTGGACGGGACTGGATTTGAACCCGCCACCTCCAGCTTATGGGGCTGGCGCCCTACTCCGTTGAGCCACAGGCGCTGCCCAGAAGTTTTTTTTTTTTTTTTTTCACATGTTTATGAGTTACTTGTATTACCTCTTTAGTTCACGTCCTGTGCTCATTTATGGGATCTTAATGTTCTTACATTATAAGACTACTTCACTTGGGTTCTTGGAAGCAACGGCAGCCTCCACCGGAAGGCGGCTCAAAGGAAGGGGCTTGGAAGGTGGAGGGAAGGAGCTGGGCCCAGAGTTGGGCTGGAAACGGTTGTTGATAAAAGTTTACAGACTGAAAGATGAGGTGAGCTGAGGGAGGTGTTAGGGCAGGAGGTTGGCCAGGAGTGGGGGGAGTTAGTTGGTCTTCACGACCCGGGGCTGGGAGCAGGAGGGGTTAGAATCAAGTTTGGCACCAGGATGCTGAGGAGTAGGCGAGCGGTTCAACTCGGGAAGGTAGTAGGGTGCGGGCGGGCTCCGAGGATCAGGGTAGAGTCGGGGTGAGGAAAGCGCGGCGCGCACCCTGCCTCTCTCTCGCCAGGAGCCCAGGCCACCTCGCTGTGCCCAGGCCCCTCACCTCACAGCCTGACCGTACCTGTTGCTTCAGTTCCTGACTGCGGCGCCTCAGGGCCTGGAGCGGGTCGCGCGGCCGCCTGGGCAGCATCTCCCCAGCCGGGGCACCCAGCGACCGCCGGTCGCCAGGGAAACCAAGGCGGCGGCGCCGGATGATGACGCCATCTCCGCGCGCCCTCCTCGGAGTCGCTACAGTCGCCAGGTCTGTCGCGGGGAGAGGATGATTGTGACTTCGAGTCGTCACACAGGTACACACACTTGGCACCCCCCGGTTGTCCCCCGCAGGTCCTGGCCATGGAGTCGTTCTTCCTGGCCAATCCCTAAGAATTGGGGAACGCCTGGCTACTCCGGAAACTACATGTCCCACAATGCACCGGTGTTACCACGACGTTGCGTTGGGTACTCTTACGGCATTTGTTTTATGATAGCAGTTTTGCTAAGTAATCTTAAGACAAAATCTGAGCTTCTCAAATCTTTTCATTAACTGAAAGGACAGCTGTCTTCTTTTTTTTTTTTATTGTTGGGGATTCATTGAGGGTACCAATGAACCTGGTTACACTGATTGCATTTATTAGGTAAAGTACCTCTTGCAAAATAGTTTGAAGAGAAGTCTTATAAACTGTACACTTTTTAAAACTTTTTTTTTGCAGTTTTTGACCGGGGCTGGGATTAAACCCGCCACCTTTGGTATATAAAGCTGGTGCCCTACTCCTTGAGCCACAGGCACTACCCAAGGACAGCTTTCTTAGATTGCCTTCATGGAACGGATGTGGCATACTCTCACTTAAAAAGGCAGTTTTCAGTTCTTTGCCATTTGGAATATTGCTGAAATTTCATTTCATTCTAATTTTGCACTTTGTCCATCCCGAATTCTGTGGGGATGGTGATTCTGTCTGTTCTACAGCAAGTCTAAACAACTAATGAGTTCTCATTATGATTGCCAGTTTACATCTACTCTCAGGGAGGTTGTAATATTTTCACTTGCGGAATTATGTCCTATAAATCCGATTCCCAAGCTCCATAACACCAAAACTGGATTTGAATAAGAATGATGACGATCCAAGCTAACCTAAATGATGAACCTCATTAATATAAATGATTGTTCTTGAGTACAATACATAAATTGAGGCCGGCGTAGAGGCTCACAACTGTAAGGCTGAGGCGGGTGGATTGCTTGAGTTCAGGAGTTTTGGGGACAGCTTGAACCGGAGCTAGACCCCTTCTGTAAAAATAGCCGGGCCTTGTGGCTGGGGCCTTGTAGTCCCAGCTACTTCGGAGGCTGAGGCAAGAGAACTGCTGGAGCCCAAGACTTTGAGGTTGCTGTGAGCTATGACACCATGGCACACTACGGAGGGCAACAAAGTTGTCATAAAAAAGAAAGTTTGTAACAATAAATGAGAAAATAATAAATGCTATATTTTAATGGATTAATAAATCAGAATTTGGAGGTGATACATGGTAGGCAAAAAGAAGAAACAGATTGTGCTAAAAACAAGCCACCATTTATGAAATGCTCATTCAAATTAAATTAGGAAAAAATTATTATGTATCTACTGACTTACAGAGATTTCTGTATTTTAAGTGGAAAAGTTATAAGGTCATGGATACTAATATGTTGGTAAGAATAAACTAATCAACCCTCAGTATGTGTTTGTATGAACAATGAGGAAGGGTGCAAAAACGTTTATTACTCTCATTCACCTCAAGAATCATACTATTTTAGTTAAAAGCATTTATTACTTGTGATCCCTGGATCAGCATCATCAGTATCACCTGGGAGCTTGTTATAAATGCATATTCTCAGTCCCCACCACACACTTAAAAGAATCAGAATCTATGTTTTAACAATACCTAGTATGTGCATTCAGGTGGAGAAACGTATTTGCTGTACTAGGATATGGGATAACTCAGCTCCTTTTTCATTAATTTGCATTTCTATTGACTTCTTTTAATACTCAGGACAGTTACCTTAACACTAGTCATTGGTTCTCTGGAGTTATCCCTTGGTACCTTTGTAGAAATTGATGTAACCTAAAACAATAAGGATGTAGATGAGTAGCCAAAAGAAACCAAAGCAAACCATGGGCAACATTTCTCCTAAGAACAAGCTCTTCATAAACTCATCAGAATTTTTTTTTTTTTTTCTTGCAGTTTTGGCTGAGGTCAGGCTTGAACCCACCACCCCCAGTATATGGCGCCACCCATCATCAGGATTTTTTTTATCAGTGTGTTAAATAACTATCAGATATTTTGTATTGCATCCTCACTGAGAAAGAATTTAAGGGCCTCAGAGTGACTTGACTTTTAAATACTAGTCCTCTTTAGTAACCCTGAGTCTGATAATACTTCCAAAATGTCCTGTTAATGCGTTACTCTTATTGTAGGAAAAACCATTCACTGTTAAGTTTCACTTCCTACAAAACAAGCCTGGATGTTGGTGCACTGTGACATCAGCAGCATTTCCCCAGCCACCTACACATTTGTTTTCCCCAGAGATATATAAGTCTGGGGGTGTTGAGGTGCAAAGATCTACCTATTTTGCCACTGCCCAAGACCACATTTCTGTTCTTCACTCCCTCTAATAAATCATCCCATACCAACAAGCTGGATTTGTCTGCTTCCTTCTTTGATTTCTGGTCTCCTTCAGCATTGGGGGGAGAGGGTCAGTGGTGCATATATCACCCTTTTACAGAACAGATTCATAATGTAGAAAGAACTAGTGGAACAAGGTGATTCAGAGCCAACTAAAAGAAGATTATAGCAAAGAGAACAGAGAAAGATTGCAGTTTCAGGATCTCAAAACAATTCACCTAAAATACAAGGACAGATATTTATGAGCATGTTATTGCAAGGCAATGCTTAGACCTGTGGTATAAAATGTTTATACCTGCTCTCAAGGGAGAAATTGGCAACATCAAACATTTCTGGAGGTAAAATATGAGGATTCAGAAAAAGCCATAGATATCAACAGCAGAGGGCAGATGGCAGATTAATGGGCAAAATATGTAGAAAGAGATGGTGGACTACATTTAATTGGCAAATAATGACATCAACTAAAAGGAATTTTAAGATTGGTGCATCTGGGCAGTGCCTGTGGCTCAGTGAGTAGGGCACGGGCCCCATATACCGAGGGTGTTGGGTTCCAACCTGGCCCTGGCCAAAATGCTACAAAAAAATAGCCAGGTGTTGTGGCAGGTGCTTGTAGTCCCAGCTACTCAGGAGGCTGAGGCAAGACAATAGCCTAAGCCCAAAAGCTGGAGGTTGCTGTGAGCTGCACTCTACCCAGGGCGACAAACTGAGACAATGTATCAAAAAAAAAAAAGTGCATTCACAAATAGAGGGAAAACTGGGAGAGACTGCAGATGCTAGAGAGGGATGGCATAGTGGAGAACAAAGGAGGATCTAGAGGGAGATGCAGAATTCAAGCTCAGGCCAGACAGGAGTCAGCCTTTGAAAGGGCTGGGTGTCTTCCCTCCTGGTTTTCAACCTCAGCTGACCATCACAATCACCTGGGAAGCTTTATAAACCCTGATGTCCAGTCCATACCCTAAACTACATGAACCAAAATCTTTTGGGAGTTTCACACAGGGATATGTACTCTAAAAACTCCCTGATGATTATAATATGCAGCCCTATTGAAAACCAATGCTAGAGCTACTGAAAGATGAGGAATTTCCCACTTCATGGCCTTCATCATTCCACTTGGTTGAGAGCAATCTAACAGAAGGAGGAAGGTAAAGTGGGAGTTCAAGGAACTCTGTTATGAGAAACCAGAAGAGTGCAGTCACAATAGAACCCATTTGTAATGGGCCAAGTGGAAAAGGTGAAGTGTGTCTTTAATAAGATTGGTGGCCAAAAAAACAAACAAACAAAAAAAAAAACAAAGAGCAAAAGCAGTGAAGGTAAATGTACAAGAAGGGATGGAATCTAATCCAGACAGGGAGCCCAGGATGACTGATGAGGTAAATTGGAAGAGTAAGATAACCAGTAATGTCTAGAGTTGGCAGTTGTTTAGATGTATCAGATGTAAGATGTCCTACAGAGGTGGGTTTATCTGCTGAAACTAAAGAGGCCAAGTATAATGTGACAGTGAAATCCAAGCCTCTTGATGACAAGGCCTAGGCTATGCCTGGAACAATGTGGAATGGACCAAGAGGTCAGAAGCCCATATTGGGCAGAAAAGGAGGCAGGATAGGGAAGTGGGGGTAAGATAGGTGGGTGCTGTAATCAAATAACAGTGACAGATTGGGGTAGGGGCACATATTTCAAGTCAACAGTGTGTCATTTCCAGGATATATGACTGGCATTTTGATTCGTGGCTCCCGACCTCCCATTTCCAATGCTGGTTAGCAGAGAAAAAATAGTACATAACTCCATGTGAGATGGGGGTGGGGGGGACCAACTACATTTGAGTAGGGCAAGAGTAGAAAAGGTGACAGAGGTACTACCAAGGGGAAATGCCCACCACAGAGCTGGGGAACACAGGCACAGGACGAGGTAGTAGGCAGAAAATGGCATAGAGTGGTTGAAGATCCTAAAAAGATGTAGACAGGACTTGGAAGTGACCAGCACATGCCCAGAGGCAAAGATGCACAGGGGGGAAGAGGCGAGTGTCTGGATGCTGCACATAAGAAACAATATTGGAAGGATCAAGTCTACCAGGAACATGGTAAAAGAATGGACTCAAACTGGAAGAACTAGGCCAGTCATAACCCAGATACTTAACTGGGCACATTCTAACACCGCGGGGGCAACATATACCTCAAGAAACCTCCCTTGTTTGAAAGAGCAACTCTTTGAGCCTCCATGGGGCACAGTGAACAGGCTGCAGCCCGGATGAAATGGAGCTCTGAAAACCTTAATTATTGCATTCATAGAAGAAAAACAAAGTTGGAAGTAATAGGAAATAAAATTCGCTCCCAGTAAAAAGGAGGGACTGCTTTTTGTGGAAACGTTCCTGAATTTTCTCATGTTAGTATGAAACTGAAATTATTTTTATTTTTTAATTATTTTTAGAGCCAGGGTCTTACTCTGTCACCCAGGCTGGAGTACAGTATTACTATCATAGCTCACTGCAGGCTCAAACTCCTGGGCTCAAGCGATCTTCCTACCTCAGCCTCCTGAGTAGTTAGGACAACAGATGCACACCACCACAGCCAGCTGATTTTTTAATTTATTGGTAGAGACAGAGTCTCCCTACATTGACCATGCTGTTCTTGAACTCCTTGCCTCTAGGAATTCTCCTGCCTTTGCCTTCCCAAGTGCTGGGATTATAGGTATGAGCCACTGTGCCTGGCTGAGACAGGAAATTAATCTTAATAGGAATGAGCAAGGGCTCATTGTTCTAGAAAACATCTCCTGCAATTAAAAAATAACTAGGAACTTGGTCAGTCACTCTTGATTTTTAAATACGGTTGAGATTTATCACTAAGCTCTATTCAAGGTTTCTCCTTCACATGTACAATGTACATCCATCCCATAATGACAGATAAAGGAAATTTTTGCCAATAAATACTTATACTCTGACATGGAGTATGTTGTCACTCTTAGGTCTTACATATATAAACCTTATCTCAGTTACGTTTACACAGCCCCTGGCTTTCCAACAAGTTCAGTAAAAGAACCCATAACAGTCTCTCAGACAACTCTCCCTGTCACTGTACCAAGGAACTGGCATAGGTTCCTTAAGATAATCTGCCCCAAATCACTAATGTAACAGTTTTCAGAATCCAGATCTCTTCATGTAGTAAATTGCATGGCAGGCAAAATACTTCTTTCACTTTTGGGAAAAAATGGTTCCAACATATTTAGAAGTTTTTTATTTTAAAAATAAAATTGGTTCAGAAAGTGCATGAAGAAATTATTTCTTTCCTATGCTCCACATCCATCTTCAACAGGCGGCTGGAAACAGAAAAGAGAAAAAAATTAGAATACAAAATCTTTAAATTATTATATTGTGATGCTAAACCATAAACTATAAGATCCGATGTTACAGACGAGAAAACTGAGGCCCTGAAAATTTATGACGCACAGCTCTGATGAAAGTTAGGACCAGCTGTAAGGCCCCTGATGTGACTTTCGGGCCACTGATATTTCCCCTTATCAGGCTGCCAACAACAACTTGGAGAATTAAGATTGCAGTTTACAAAACGTCAAGGTGAAGATGTTCTGTGATGCTACCAAGGATGTTACTGAAAAAAATGATAAAGGGGGAAAAGGTGGCAAGAACACCTCTCTGTTCCATCTTTCTTTAGTTAGTTCCAGTATTTTTCAGCGTGAAGTTTAACTTTTCAAGATGCAAAGACATTGCAAGTTGTAAAGCATGCCCATTAAACACTCGCAGTGAACTAAACTACGATACCAAAGAGCAAATTATTAGGGAAAACAAAACTTCTTCCTCGTTCTGATGTCTGTGGGAACAAGTCACCTCCTGCAAGCTATCCAAAAGCTGCCCCCGAGATATCCTCTCGCCCGCAAAGTCTACCCTTGGAGTGCCATTGTGTGTACTGCTCACCGGTACTCAGGAACGGCCGACCATCGCAGGCTGGCAGCGTGCGGCGAGCCCGGCTCAGGCTGGACCTCTCGTGCAGGCACAGCAAGTGGGCCACGAGGGGGTTGGCTGGGGATGAGGGCGCTAAGTCTCAGGCCAGGTCCAGTTTCTTCTGTGTCGCCGCCAGCTTGTCTTGTAGCCTCCGCTTCTTCCAGTCCAGGTACCGCCTCCGTAGCCGGTTCGCCTGCCATCCCAGTAGCACCCCGGAGGCAAAGGCGACCAGCACCGACAGCTGCAGCGTCCTCTCTGACACGTCTGCCATTGTGACCCGCGGACGAGCAGCGCGGTCTACGGAGCGGCGCCGGGGTCAAACCGCTCAGCGCGCTCACGGGGCGGAGCGCGGGGCGTGGAGCATGCAAAGGCCGAGAGGCACATACTTCAGGTCAACAGTGTGTCATTTCCAGGGTATATGACTAGCATTTTGATTCGTGGCTCCCAACCACCCATTTCCAACGCTGACGCGCCCCTCTAGCCTTCTTCTGAACTTTCCCAGCCCTTGGATGGCCTGTCTTTCCTATCCTTGAGACCCTGCATTATTGTTTGACATTAATCAAATACTCCCTTATATTTTTAGCTGACATTGTGGACGTGTCTTACTAACCCCGTTGCAAACTCAACACCTCTTTGTATTGTGAACTAACAAATCTTAACCTACCCCAGCCTGCATGGACCCCGTCTTGGCTAAGGAGGCCCCAGAAAAAGCTTAAAACTGAGTAGTCTGCCATGAGGAGATGGGAGATCAGACATGACTACTTATAACCTATCCCTTTTGAAGCTTTTCTTTGTACTAATAAGATACTAAATCATTAATAGGCCTAACTCTTTAAAAGGGAAAGCTTGATCCACAACTACAGGTCACTGATTTTACTTGCCAGATCACTTGAGTTTCAGTAAATGTCTGGAGGCTTGTCTGTAATTAACAGATCCTTAACGACTTAAAGCATTTCAAGCCTTCGTTCTATTAACCAGTTACAAATCAAAGAATCTTTAAACGTATCTATAAGCTAAATGTCCCACATCCCCCTTCAAGATGCCCTGTCTTTTCTGGCCAAACCAATGTGCACCTTCCATGTATTAATTTATGATTTTATGCATAATTCCTGTCTCCCTAAAATGTAACCAAACTGTGAAACCAAACTGTGACCAAGTGGTGGGAGCACTTGCTCAAGGCTTCCTTACTGTGAGTCTTTGGGCCAAGTTGGCTCAGAATGAACACTTTAAAATTATTTTACAAAGTTATTTTCCATTCATAATATTTTCTCTCAGCCATAGAATGCCAGCTGTGTGTATGTGATCATAAATTTTCTGGCAAACTGTCTTTGTAAAAAAAAATAATAATGATAAGAAATGTGTTCGTAATATTTTACTTATCCCAATATCTTCAAGTGTTTTCATTTCAACATGTAATCAGTTTTAAAATTAATGAGATATTTTCTTTCAATACTAAGTCCTTGAAATCTGGTGTATATTTTACAACTAACAGCACATCCCAATTTCAACACTGACTTTTCAATGGAGATATAATAATTAACAGTGTGTAGATTTCATAAAATTTATGGTTGAAACAGTAGATTCATACACTCAAGTTGTTCAGGCACACAGTTTTTCAATAGCTAAGTTGAGTTTCAGTTTTAAAATTAAATTTAAATTCATTTAAATATTTTAATAATTAAAAATCTGATTCTTCAGTCACACTAGCCACATAGGGGACAGCTACGATATTGGACAGCACAGCTCTGGGGGAACCATGCTGTGCCAGAACTGATACAAGGTCTGACTTGTAGAACTAGGAAACAAACACACATGTTTCTAATGATAAAAGTTAGTGCGACCCACCTTCCCTCTCCCAGCTATTTCTACCTCCTGGCGTTTAGGCCTTTGGGTAATTCCCTCTCCTTGGGGATGGTTGGGACCAGTGACTTGCTTCTAAGTAAGAAAATAAAGCAGAGGGAGTGGAATATCACTCCTGTTACTAAGTTACAGACAACTTCTTAGCAGACTGAAGACTCTCCTTGTGGTTTGATGAAGTGGATGTGTTGGAGAAACTCACAAAGAACTGCAGGAAGTTCCTTGAAATAGGCAGGATGATTCCAGCTAATAGCAACTAAAAAGCTGGAGCCCTCACTTCTACAGCCATAAGGGTATGAACTCTGCCTGACCTGAATGAGTTTGGAAGAGTTTCTTCCCCATTTAAGTCTTCAGATGAGAACACAGCCTTATGAGATCCCAACAAATGAACCAGATTAATTGTACTTGGACTTCTGACCCATGAAAGTGTGAAATTAAAAAAGTATAGTATTTTTAAAAAAGTATATTGTTTTGGGCTGTGCCTGTGGCTCAATGAGTAGGGCACCAGCTCCATATACGGAGGGTGGCAGGTTCGAACCCAGCCCCAGCCAAACTGCAACAAAAAAAATAGCCAGGCATTGTGGTGGATGCCTATAGTCCCAGCTATTTGGGAGGCTGAGGCAAGAGAATCGCCTAAGCCCAGGAATTGGAGGTTGCTGTGAGCTGTGTGACACCACGGCACTCTACCAAGGATGATAAAGTGAGACTCTGTCTCTACAAAGACAAAAAAAAAAAAAAAAGAAAGAAAAAGAAAGAAAGGAAAGTATATTGTTTTTAGTGGCTATGTTTGTGGTAATGTGTTAGACAATGTAAGATATGGGGAAAAACAGAATGTTTCATCCACTATAACTCTATCTCTTTTTTATTTTTTATTTCAAATTAATATGAGGGTACACATTTTTAGGTTACAGTATTCTCATTTCCATGGTAAAGTTCCATTTGTAAAAGAGCCCCTTACCCACGGGGCCTGTTATATACCCTCACAATGTGCACATTAGGTGAGATCCTGCCTGATGCCCTCCCTCCTTCTGCCATACGTCCTCCCCCTCCCATTTCTACCCCTGAACTAAACTATATTAGTGTTTTATTGTTCTTATGAGCATGTAATTGTTTATATATTGATTTCATATTAGTATGGAGTACATTGGATATTTATTTTTTCATTTTTGTGATACTTTATTAAGAAGAATGTATTTCAACTCCATTCAGGTAAATATAAAAGATGCAAAGTCTCCATCTTTTTAAATGCTAAATAGTATTCCATGATATACATATATCACAGCTTGTTGATCCATTCATGGGTTGATGGACACCTAGATTGCTTCCATAACATGGCAATTATGAATTGAGCTGCAATAAACATTCTTGTGCAGATGTCTTTGTGGTAAAATGAGTTTTATTCTTCAGGGTAGATACCTAATAATGGGATTACAGGATCAAATGGAAGGTCTACTTTTAGATCTTTGAGGATTCTCCATACTTCTTTCCAGAAAAGCTGTATTAGTTTGCAATCCCACCAGCAGTGTAGAAGTATTCCATTCTCTCCACATCCAACCCAGTATCTGGTATTTTGTGACTTTGTGATGTGCCCACTCTAACTCTCAATACTGACCATCTCTGGTCACTACACAGTACACTCAATGCTCTGACATTTGATGGGTATGTATGTAGGGGGTTCCTACACACCAATAAATTCTGCAGAGGACACCAGCTGGGTAATTGAATTCCATTCTGACACTATTCTCCCTGGATATAGCATTAGATTCCACAGGTTGAGGGCTCTGTCCCACAAGACTGTCACCTACTTCTGATGCTCATTGCAAGTAATAGGTTGCAACTTCTGGCAAACTAGCTATACATCAGGGATTCCCACAACCCCCTCCTTGAGGTTGATTAATTTTCTAGAGCAGCTCACAGAACTCAGGA
This sequence comes from Loris lydekkerianus, assembly GCA_963574355.1. Taxonomy (NCBI): domain Eukaryota; kingdom Metazoa; phylum Chordata; class Mammalia; order Primates; family Lorisidae; genus Loris; species Loris lydekkerianus. The sequence goes on from CAUYPK010055478.1 coordinate 11,304, forward strand.
AAACACTTCATTTATTTTTCTCCACGAAGGATACAGACAAACAGCCAGTTGGAAGACATGGATAGGGTAAGGCTTGTGGGAAGGAGCATGGCCCTGTTGGGGACCACCACCCTCCAGGAACCTCCATGTGTTCACCTATCCAGAAGTACATTCAAACACAATCCTTTTGGGTTTTAAAGGAAGCTTCATTACATAGGCACGACTGATAAAATCATTGGTCATTGATGATTAATTTAACATTCAGCCCCTTTCTCTTCCCTGGAAGTTGGCCAGTGAGGCTGAAAGTCCTAACTTAATCATGCCTTGGTCTTTCCTGTGACCAGCCCTCAACAGAAGATATCTAGGGCCCTTCAGCCATCAGTCATCTCATCAGCATACAAAACAACATGCTTTTCACTCTGGAGAAGGATTTTAGGAACTGTATGCTAGGAAATGGAAATGAAGATCAAATATATACCTCACAATATCACACAAAGTAATAGAAAAGTAAAACAGACTGAAGAAAAATCAGCAAGTGGAAGCTGAACTCTTAGAATTGGGATAGGCCTGACTCAGTCTCTCTGCAGAGATTAGTAAATAGACTCTCATACTTGAATCTGTCTTAGCAGGGAGATGATAAAGACAGTGTTGAGTCCAATGTGAATTTACACATCGGACATTAAATACTTAATTTTTATTAAATTATTATACATTAAATACTTAATTTTAATTTATCTAACAAATATTTACTGAATGCTGTAATAGGCATGGGAATTTAAAGATGAACACAGACCATGTCATATGCCCACAGACAACCTTGTGCAAAGTAAAAGAAACGGAGAAATCAAAAAGAATTAGGAGGCAGTGTGATGAATTGGAATATGTAGCTTAGACTTTAAAAAAGAGGAAAAAACTCTCAGATACATTGTTTCATTTAAAACTCATCCAATGTTTCAGCCAATCCTGTTGATTCTATTTTCAAAATACAAGGGGAATGAAACCACTTCTCGCCACCCCACTGCCACCACCAGGTCCAAGCTGCCATTATCTCTCGTCTGAGTTACACAATAGCCCTGATCAGGTGTGTGTGCCTCTATATTTGTCTACCATGTTCTCTTCTCAACACAGTAGCCAGAGTGTGCCTTTGAAATCAGAAGTTGGATCGTGTCCCTTGTGAAAGTTGATCCTACCAATTGGGTCAGTCTGGTCATACTCAACTAAAATAGAGTTGAGAGGACAGGGTGAAAAGCACTCAGGACGTAAAACATTGCTCCTGAATGTAATTTTCTGCAAGCCTGGTGGCTGAAACTGCCTGCTGTAACCTGAAACCATTTCTATCTATAGATGATGAGATGATCTCCTGCAATTCTGAGAATAGTTTCACCCACGGCCATCACTTCCCAATCAAAACTTGCCAGCTCCTTGAAACCTTACTGGTGCCTATGCACTTTGCCTCAAAGAGCAATAGGTAACATTTCTCTTCTTTTAATAAAGCCTCTAACCAACTTTGGTTCTTGTTCTTCAGACATACTGAAGACTACTCAGTCTGCATGTATGCCCCAAATTGCCATTTTTTCTTCCCAAATAAAATGTTTTAATTTCAGATATTTGTCACTATATTTTATCTGACACATTCTTCTGCTCAAGCTCTGCAGTGGCCAAATCCCCTACAGTTACAGTGGTCCCGAGTGCTCTGCACGACAGTCCCTCCACGCGTCACCTTTCACTGTCTCTTGAGCCCATCAAGCGTGGTGCTACCTAAGGGCATTTACACATGTGGTCTTCCTGCCTGGGAAACTCTTCTCCCAGATACGTCATAGCTAACTTCCACATCTCCTTTAAGTTTTTGTCAGCTGTCACCTTCTCAAAGACTATTAAAAATCACAGACTGACTATTTAAAAATCACAAACCCAACCAACCTCCACTTCCAGACTCTTCTGATCCCCAGGATCCTGTTCTGTTCTCCCCCAGAAATTGCTGACTTCCACATACAGTATGATTTACTTATTAATTATACTTATTATTCATTGCTTGCTCTTGGCACTAGAATGTAAGTTGCCCCAAGGCAGGGATTTTTGTCTCCATTGTATATCTGTGAATCCTTAGTGCCTAGAACAGAGGCTGGCACATAACAGAGACTCAGTAATCATTTGGAATCAATGACAGTGCAGAGTAGTCAGAGAGGGGCTCTGAGTGGATGGTTGAACTCAATCTTGAAACATAAGTAGGATGATCAGAAGAAGAAACTACATTTCCCTGAATTTCAGTTTTCTTGGTTGTAAAATAAGGAGCTTGGTATGACTCAATAGCTCTAAGACATTATCTAGAGCTATTTTGGCAGCCTGAAGTTGTCTACTTAGGCCACTAGTGTGACTGCAAATTACAACCTCACTTGGATTTTTGTCCTCATCCCTAAGATGCCTTTTGGCGAAAAATAAGCCAGATTGCATACACTGGAGCCTTAAATATGGGTAAACACTAGGCACACAGCTGGAAAAGACCATAGATATTCCCTTATTTAGCAGGAGACAACTTAGGGGAGAAGAATGCTATTGAGGATGTAGAGATATAAACTTTAAAACTTCCTTTCAAGAGTCAGTGTGTCCAGTAAGTAAAGCAAGCAAACCCTCAGAATGGGAGAAGATATTTGCAGGTTATGTCTCCAACTAATGTTTAATAACCAGAATCCACAGAGAACTCAAAAGTATAAGCAAGAAAAGAACAAGTGATCCCATCGCAGGCTGGGCAAGAGACTTGAAGAGAAACTTCTCTGAAGAAGACAGGTGCATGGCCTTCAGACATATGAAAAAATGCCCATCAAGCTTAATCATCAGAGAATTGCAAATCAAAACTACTTTGAGATATCATCTAACTCCAGTAAGATTAGCCTATATCACAAAATCCCAAGACCAGAGATGTTGGCATGGATGTGGAGAAAAGGGAACATTTCTACACTGCTGGTGGGAATGCAAATTAATACATTCCTTTTGGAAAGATGTTTGGAGAACACTTAGAGATCTAAAAATAGACCTGCCATTCAATCCTATAATTCCTCCACTAGGCACATATGCAGAAGACCAAAAATCACATTATAACAAAGATATTTGTACCAGAATGATTATTGCAGCTCAATCCATAATTGCTAAGTCATGGAAAAAGCCCAGGTGCCCATCGATCCATGAATGGATTCATAAATTGTGGTATATTTATACCATGGAATATTATGCAGCCTTAAAGAAAGATGGAGACTTTACCTGTTTCACGTTTACATGAATGGAGCTGGAACATATTCTTGTTAGTAAAGTATCTCAAGAATGGAAGAAAAAGTATCCAATGTATTCAGCCCTACTATGAAACTAATTTATGGCTTTCATATGAAAGCCATAACCCAGTTATAACCTAAGATTATGAGGAAGGGGGAGAGGGAGAGGTTGGAGGGGGTAGGATGGGCAGAGGGAGGGTGATTGGTGGGATTACACCTGCAGTGCATCTTACAAGGGTACATGTGAAACTTAGTAAATGTAGAATATAATTGTCTTAACACAGTAACTAAGAAAATGCCAGAAAGGCTATGTTAACCAGT